>JADZMA010001006.1:0-26694 GCA_020796225.1 Arion vulgaris
TCAGCAACAGTATTTATCATAGTGGTGTTTTTAATGTCTTCAGTATATATGAACCATATTTATAGATGTTATAGATGAACCATACCTTGTATCATAGTTACAACGTTTTGCCTTTATTGTCTGCCCTTAATGTCTGCCTTTATTGTTGCACTCAATTACAAACTAAATTAAAATTAAACGTGGGATATGATTTCAGTAGTTGTTTACATGTAATGTGTGACATGTAAACAACCTGGGATCTAAGAGATAGTAACTCTGCAACAGTTGTATTCTTATGTTTAAGGGAATGTAACTTCTTTATATTCTAGAATGTTTACCGGGACTTTACGGTGAATCTTGTACTAGCAAATGTTCTGATGGCTGCGATGACACATGTAACAACATAGATGGAAGCTGTAACTGTACAGAGAACTACATTGGATTATTGTGCACAGGTTTTCATTTTATAAATTTCCTTACCTAACCTCATATTTGTTACTCAGACACTTATCTTCATCTTCTTCTTTCTTCTTTCTTCTTTTCGTTCGTTCTTTACGACCAATTTTAATCACTCTTGTGATATGTTTGATCTTTGCCAAGAACGTGTATACGTTGCACATTGGTTTGGTAGGCCCCTAAACGCATAGACTTCTACACGTTTAGGACACATACATCTGATTTATACCAATCCTCCTCAGTCGCCTCTTAAGAAATGCGTGGCAGGTAACAGTGGTTCTATTCTTTACACCCCAAATTTGGGCCCTGGTAACATTCGGGCGACTCAGACATTTATAATGTGTATTAACATTCCGTTTCATTATTAGTACAGTATCGTACATATAGACCAACAAGCAGCTGAGATAATAGAAGAGGGAATATCAGAGTGGTTTAGCATAGGCTAAGTAGTTAGACAAGGCTGCATTTTATCACCTTACTTATTCAACATATATGCTGGAAACATCATGAGAAATGTCAGACATTCTGCAGAGATGGAGAAATACGACGCTCTGATGATCGGAAGTTACGAATTACCAGAATTAAGGTATGCTGACGATACAGTGTTATTATCTACATCACAAAATGGTATGGATAACTTTATACGATCACTTAAAAAAACTAGCGAGGATCAAAACCTTTATCTCCAAACAATGAAAACGAAGATATTTACAACTGATAAAACAGAATTGATGGCTAATATATGTATCAACGGCCACAAGATATAAAGAGTCGACAACTTCGAATACATTGGCTCATTACTGACAAATGACGAAGAAATTAAAAGAAGGACGAGCAAAAACAAAAACAAAAACAAAACTAATTAGACCATGGACGGGAACTGACATAAGAACACAAATAACTTGTTTATGAGAGTTTTTATCTTGGCAACATATGGTTGTGAGACATGGAACATTAACAAATCGACAGAGAAAATCGTTAATGCCTTTGAATGCAAGTGCTACAGAAGAGTACTTAAAAAATCATGGACAGAGAAATGAACAAGCGCTTCCGTCTGCAACAGCTTGATATTAAAGAGAGTTGGCTACTAAAGAGCATAAGCAAAGGATAATTAAATATTTCTGACACATCAAATACACGAGAGCACGGAGAAATTAATTTTGGAAGGAATGATGCCTGGTAGAAGATTGAGAGGAAGACCTAGAAGACGATGGGTGCTAGATGTCATTGACGATCTAAGAATAAGGGCTGCTGACGCCGGCCACCTTGCACAGAACATAGAGATTTTCAGGACTGCTGTCACGGAAGCCAAGTTCCGGAAGGGACACGCTACTTGATGATATTATATTTCTTTAGAATTATATTATTTCTTTCATAATTAAAATATAATTTTTCCAGTAGTCAATTCTTTTTTCTAACAACATGGCATCGTCATCTTTGGAAGCAAATCTCAGTCTGTGCACGTCCTAAAGTGGCTACCGTAACTCCTGATGTGTTGACATATTTTGTCTAGAGAAAAAATCGATGTGTTGACATATCTTGTTGAGAGAAACACTTGATGTGTTTACATATCTTGGCTACTCAGTCTTCGGAGGTTAAAATCCTCCACCAATTTAAAAGAATCAACTATCTCAAACCTGTTTTTGCTGATGACTGCGCCCTCGCTACCAATTGTGCTGAAGAAATGCAGACTTAAAAGGACAAGTTCTCAATGGCCTGTGATAAGTTTGGCCTCACCATTAACACCAAAAAACAGAGGTCATGTTCCACCCCGCCCCTAGAGAACAGTATTACGATCCAGTCATCAACATTAAACACCAGCGTCTCCAGTCAACGGACAACTTTGCTTATCTTGGCAGCCTTCTATTAAGATCGTCAGACATAGATTCAACAATAGAGGTCAACAATAGGATATCCAAAGCCAGTGCTGCGTTCGGAAGGTTACGTGTCACTGTGTGGGAACGGAAGGGGATAAGCATAGTCACAAAGCTTAAAGTTTACCAGGCCATAGTGCTAACCACGCTGCTGTACGCAAGCGAGACATGGACAGTGTTTAGCAGACACGCAGGAAAATTAAACTATTTCCACACAAGCTGTCTACGCAGAATACTAAAATAAACTGGCAGGACAAAATTCCAGATAGCGAAGTCCTCACAAGAGCAAAGATCCCATGCGTCAACACCCTGTTGCAGAAGGCCCAACTGAGATGGGTCGGTCACGTTGCTCGAATGCCTGATAAACGCATCCCAAAACAGATGATGTATGGCGAGCTTGAAGGGGCAGACGTTTAGCTGGTGGACAGAAAAACGCTTTAAAGACACTCTTAAAGTGTCTCTGAAATGCTTCAATATAGACAATACGTGCTGGGAATCCTTTGCTGAAGATCGCCAAATGTGGCGCTGTAACAACAAAAAAGGAACCCGAATAGCTGAGAGTCATCGTATTGTTGAGTCACAGAAAAAACGAGCAGCGCGAAAGACAGAGCACACAACACGCACATGTCTAACCTTGATCACGTATGCCCCACCTGTGGTCGGGGATTCTGTTCTAGGTTTGGGACTCAACAGTCACCTCCGCACACACAGAGCGGTGTAGCAGCACATGTCTGATATTGTTGTCAATCGCTTGCGATGAAAAGACGGCTATTATAGAGTAACAATTGATGCGTTGACATATCTTGTCTAGAAAAAACAATTTGCGATGGAGTTGACTCTCTATTTTTCCTTTTTCGAGAAAGGTAAACGATTGATGTGTTGACATATCTTGTCGAGAGTAACAATTGATGTGTTGACATATCTTGTCCAGAGTAACAATTGATATGTTGACATATATTGTCGAGGTACCATGATGTGTTGACATATATTGTCTAGAGTAACAACCAATTTGTTGCCATGTCTTTGATGACTACTGTAACAGTATATGTATTGACATATCTTGACAATAGTAACAATCGATGAGTTGGCATGTATTGATTAGAGTCGCTGCTACAGTGTCGTGACTTAAGTGGCATTTCCTCTCAATGCAAGACATGTCAACAAAACTCTTAGCGCTTAGATCCTCCATATGTCCACCAGTGGGAACCAAGATAATGATGGATATGAATAAAATAACAGGTGCATGTCAGCATGACAGATTAAAGTCAAACGTAATGCTACTAACTTTCATCACTGATTATGATTTAAAAGTTTTGGTAAAATATAATATAATACTACTAATGTTTACTTTGTGTTTACGATTATTTTTGTTTCTTTTCTTTTGTAGACTGTCGACCTGGAAAATATGGGTCATCTTGTAATCACATTGTTCTGGGGGATGTGTTAACATTTGTAACCAGACAAATGGACATTGTAACTGTACAGAAGACTTCATTGGTTTGACATGCACAGGTTGTCAATAATTATCTTTGTTACATGTGTTGATATCATTTGCACTTTGCAAAAAGATATAGAGCACGTGAATTATCGTCAAAGGAATGAAAGAGAACTATATTTATCCCAATAACGAAAAAAGGCAATCAAAAGGAGTGCACAAATTATAGAACAGTGGCATTAATCAGCCATACTAGTAAGATCTTGCAGAGGGTTTTGGGTTCGAAACAAATAATTTCTTTATTAATTAAGTTAGAGCAATTTTTTTATAATGAACATGTTAATTACGAATGTAGATCTATTTTAATGCATAAATAAAATAAAACATTGCATGGTTACTATTACAACAGTGGCCATCTTAAAAAAAAATACATGTCATTAGAATCCCAAAAAATTTTCCAAAAAAACAAATATAAAGAGAAATAAATGATTGATTCATAAACTAATCATATTTACAGCTACTGGTGCATTTATTTTCTTTAAAATTTAAAGAAATGTATTTTTTAAACTTATGTTGGCAAAAATCCACACAAAATATGTCATATTTTAGCATTAAAAATAAATTCTTAAATCCAATAATCGAAAATATATTATTTGAAATACATCAGTAGCTAGAAAATAATATCTGGTATATTCTCCTCAAATTTCGTGTATCTACATTTAGTATAAGTTAAAACTCAGGGATTTCCGATACAATAAAAAAATGTAAATAATATTTTGAGAAAACTGAATTTTAAATTTGCAATTTACAAGAAAAAAAATTTAGAATTGAGCTTTTCTTATTAATATTGTAATGCTAATAAGCAAACATAACAACATGATTTTGTGTTAAATCGATAGTACGAATGTAGTACTTTATAGAACTAAACACTTTGAACAATCAATGTTTTTTACTAAAACTAAAATTATCTAGAGAGTCGAACCCGTTAAAATCATAAGTGGAAGAATCCACAATAAATTGAAAGAGGATATCAACATTGTGTAGTCTGGTTTCAGAAAATGCAGAGAAACTAAGGAGCACATAAAAAATATTTTAATCATCATTGAAAAATGTAGATAGTATAACGTAAACATATTTGCTTGCTGTGTTGACAATTAAAATGTCTTTGATTGTGTAATACACCACAAGTTATTGAACATAATGTCAGAGATGGCGTTCTCACCGCATATAGTAAAAAAAAAGTAAAGGAACCCTTTCATACCTCGTGGTATATAGATCAATACAGTATTAGGCCTGTATTTTTCATTGACCGTCGGCACATGATGGGTGATGTGGTCAGCATCACGCCGGCCGCCTTTACTTTCCAAGAGCATGTCTGGTACTCAGTTGAGGCTGGGTCGACCTGAGAGCCGTCGCGGTCGGGAAAATTCCACGCGCATTGCGGGAGCTGAGCCCAGACCACCAGCCTTGCGAAGCGAGTTCACTAACAATTACGCTACAGCGGCTCTCATATAGTGCATATTGTAAAACTGCTATATAAATGTCAAACACGTACACACAAAGTACTATAGTTTTACAAAATACAGAAACAGTGACGATAAACAGCAACGTTTCGACCAACAAGGCCTTTATCAAGCAAACGAACAAACAGGAGTGACAAATTAAATGAAACACAAATGGACGACCAAATACAAACGTATCTAAGGAAAATCTGAATAAAAACGAATAACGAAATAAATGTAACACAAAAACAGGAATAGAACGGAAAAGAAACAATGAAACATCTAGTAAATATATACCTTGAATACATGCAACATATACCCATATAGATTACAAAGCATGGGAAGAGAAAGTACTAAGAACCATAAGAATGTAATACATGCAACATAAACCCATATAGATTACAAAGCATGGGAAGAGAAAGTACTAAGAAGCATAAGAATGTAATACGTTGAGCCCGCGTGGTCAGCAAGGTACCATACAAAGAAATCAACCGATTCTCCAGAGCAAATCTACTACGATCATCAGAGGAACATGATCGGATGGCTGTGACCTGGACATCGCAAGCTCCTGAATGGCCAGTATATTGAAATGGGTAGCTACAGGGGTCACAGAGCATTGGCGTATATCGCGCAAATGTTGGGCGAATCGGTCACTGAGTCTCCTGCCGGTTTCCCAATATAGGCCTTGTTGCACCGCTTGCAGATAATGGCATAGATAATATTACGGACTCGCACGTGAAACTGTCTTCAACAACGAACGTGGCTTTAGGAAAAGACACCGTGCGGGTCTGTATTACATAAGCACATGTGTTGCAGCGCCGACGGCCACACTGGATGGTGCCAAAATAACTATGGATATTAGGCTTGAGGCGACTGTGAACCAACATATCCCCAAGGCTTCTGTCCCGTCTGTACGCCACCAAAGGATAGTGTTGGAAGATTGAACGTGTCTCAGGATCAGACTGAAGAATGGAGAGATGACGGAATAAGACTTTCTTCACAAGGGAACTATGAGGGTGGAAAGTTAAGACAAGTTTCACCCTGTCAGAATTGGAAGTTCTATGCTGGTTAGTATTACATTCTTATGCTTCTTAGTACTTTTTCTTCCCATGCTTTGTAATCTATATGGGTATATGTTGCATGTATTACATTTTTATGCTTCTTAGTACTTTCTCTTCCCATGCTTTGTAATCTATATGGGTATATGTTGCATGTATTCAAGTTATATATTTACTAGATGTTTCATTGTTTCTTTCCGTTCTATTCTGTTTTTGTGTTACATTTATTTCGTTATTCGTTTTATTCCAGATTTTCCTTAGATACGTTTGTACTTGGTCGTCCATTTGTGTTTCATTTTAATTTGTCACTCCTGTTTGTTCGTTTGCTTGATAAAGGCCTTGTTGGTCGAAACGTTGCTGTTTATCGTCACTGTTTCTGTATTTTGTAAAACTATAGTACTTTGTTTGTACGTGTTTCACTATTTACCAAGTTTTACTGCAGTCTTCCTCCTATTTCGATATTCGTCGTTATATAAATGTCATAATTAGCCAGTTCCCCCCTCCACTCCAGGTGGCAGCTGAGGAACAAGACAGTTAGCGTTAGTGTGTAGCTTGTATATATTTAGATATTTTATTAGCAGGCTTAGTGTTTACACTCTCTAAGCAGAAGGGTAACACTAAAACGAGACATCCTTCTCTTCTTTTGTCGTCACACTACTACCGGGTTGTTTCCCAGTGTCGTGGTTTTCTGTTATTGTCTTGCGCTGTTCTAGTGGCTTGTGTGATTGTTATCTTTGCTCTTTCTCATGATTCTGCTACGCCATCTAACCATCTTTCCGTGGTCTTCCTCTTGCCTTCTTTCCCGATGTTCTGTTGTAGAAGACTCGTATACTGTGGAGTTTGGATGCATTCTTATTAAGTGGCAAACCACTTCATTCTTTGTTTCTCTTTGTAATTCAAGCACAGTTTTGTGCCAACTTTCTTTCTTATGCTGATGTTGGTGATTCTGTCTTTTCTACGAGACATTGACGTAGTAAAACCTAATCGACGTAGTTGTTAGTGACAGTCAGATAACAACGATTAGTAAACAAGAAGAACGACATAAACATTATGCACGATCAGACGTGTTTTGTGTGACACTATAAATAAATATGCATCTAAGTCAATCATAACAACTGTGTTCCAGTTATGTGAATACTATACAATGTAACACCATCATCAAAAGATTGCACCCTACTATCGCACCCTACTATCGCACCCTACTATCATCAATCAATCATGCCCCCCCCACCACCCCCTACTTCAATGGTGTCAGGAAAATAAAACAACATCTGCCCTACCAGCTTTCAGCGTGGACCAGAATGTGAGCTGCAAAATATTTTTTTAAAAATATGTCTGTACAACTGTTGCCTTTATAGGATCCATCGCCTGTCTTTTCGTTTCGATTGTCGTCATAGGACCCCACTAATAGTCGTCCTACTAATCGTTCTTCCATCAGTGTAGACGGTGTGATAAACCACCAGTCAGGATTTTTTGTGGTCTATTTTTCATCATAGGACCCAACCATTGTCCTATTATTCGCCCTTCCCTCGGTGAAGGCGCGACGGTGTGCTCCTCCACCGGCCAAGATATCTTGTATTTTATAATTTCTTCATAGGACCAGACGCCTGTCCTATCTGTCCTACAGTCTGAGAACCCCACGTTTTTTGGACTTACAGTCTTATTATCGCTTACCTCGCACAAGATGGAGGATGGATTGTTTTATAATTGACTATACATACATGTTGAAATAACTGACAGTTGCAGATTAAAATTGGACTTTGATTTCTATGTCAAATCAAAATATCTAAGGCTGATGCCATGCTAATGTAATAGTGCTGGGGAATCTACATATGGACATTGACTTTTGCATTGTGAATGGTTTTATTGGGCTTTACATAGTTCCTACTATACTTGGTTAATACAGATGGATATTGCTCTTTTGAGGATGATTTATTATTGATTGCCTTTACATTTATCCTGCTACAACTGGCTTTTCAATGGGAATTTTTCTATCTGGAGTAAGGAACTTTTTCTAATGGACTATACACAGACGCTACCGCAACTGGATGATGACAGTGGAGGTTGCACCTGTGGATTATCATATTTACTATGTATCAAATTTGATCTGCCTGGCTGTAAGATCGTTTGAACAATGAATATTGAACATTGAACATTGATCATTGAACATTGAGTGCTATGTGTACAGTCTGATTTCTAGGTACTGTTACATACTTTGTAAGTATGAGTTTCTAGTTCCTTCTGTACTTTTAATTGATATATGTGCTAATGTGTACTGTTGATTCCTCTTACAGTTGATACCTCCAGTTGCGGCATTTTTGTGTATTGTTCTTTTCATAATAATTACTTATACCGATTGTGCTCGTTGATAAGTGTGCTTATATATTACTCTAGCGTTATCGCGTGATCGCGATGGGTGTACTGATGTCTCTCAGAAGCACTGGGGATGTAGATGAGTGACGACCCAATAGTGGATGTGGGTCATCAGGAGTCGTTGGTTCCTGCAGAGGCCATGGCAGGTCCTTCGAAACGTAATGATAGTACTGCAATCGTTGGAATGGAACAGCAATCTGGTTGGATTGGTTCCCATCCGCCCTGCCGGCCGGTTCGTGTTCTGGGTCTACATGATGGCCTCTCTGTAGACGATTTTGGGCGAGATGTTCGTCATTACTGGCGATTTTATAGGTTAGAGGATCAGGATGAGATGGATGTTATGTAAGACAATGTCCACGATTCCATTAGATCTGAGATAGAAGTCCACTCGCTATCTGTCCAGGATCCGGACTTGTTGTTAGCTCGAATCGTCGCCGAGTACGGGGACAATAGGTCGGTTCATGACCTCATTTCAGTTTTTTACAAGTCGGAGCAACAAGGCGGAGAATCTGTCCGTGATTTTTCCCACCGTATGACAAAGCTGTATAACAAATGCTGCAGCGCAGACTAGGGAACATAAATTGGTGATGGAGACCTGCGTATTGCGCGATTGTTCATATCTTCCTTAGGGTTCGACTGTTCCAAAATGTATTGGAAAAGCTGGTGGATAATCCATCTATTCTTCCTCCAATGTAGGAAGCTGCCATGCGGTGGAAAACAACTATTCCGCCTGCGGTAGTCGATATGTCGTCCCAGGTGAGGGAGCTCCAGTGTCGAGTACAGGATTTATAATGCAGGCCTCAAGGGCCTCGGGGAGCGACATACCGGCATTCATAACGGCAATTATGATCGTCCACCACCTCGTTTCAGCAGACATGTAACTTCATTTCTGTTGCTCCTGATGCAGTATGAGTGCTCGAGAATGTGGTGTCCTCTTAAACGGGCGTCACTCAGGGGGAGGCGTGCGACCCTGGGTGCCTGGAGGACAGAGCCCGGGACCGACGTTGGTAGGGATCACCTGTTGAAAAATGTTTGATAGGGTGAAATGTTTTTGGTGTCTTATTGTCACAGGTTCCCAGGTTTCGGCTCTCACAGAGAGTTATTTACGTACATTTTTTTCCGGCGTCTATGTTAAATGGGGATAATTGGGTGCAGCTAAAGGCTGCAAATGGTCTTCAAATTCATTATTTAGGTCATATGGTTGTTAACATCGAGCTCTATAGTACTTATCTAAGGGATTGTGGATTTTATATTTTTAAAGACACTCCTTCCCAGACCAACTGTGATTACCAGACCATCATTGGTACTAATATTCTTAGCCGATTGCGTTTGTTTCAGCCTATTCTTGATTCCCCGGTACAATCAGTACCCAAGAAAGTAGTGCCGTCTTCTCTTCCAGCTTTTATTTGGTCTGCTAAGGGAAAGAAATAACATATTAGAGCGAGTTCTTTGGGTGTTGTCTGGGTCAGGTTAAAGGTGAGTAGCATGGGTCGACAGTTCATTTTTAATCTAACAATCATTAATGCGAAAGGGTATTGTGTGTTGCAATACTGTGACTGGTTTATATAGAGGGGTGTGTGCTATTCATGCTATGAATATTACCAATGAGGATATTTGACTGTCAAACGGAACAGTGGTGGGAGATATATATGGGGTAGATTCTACTGGTGATTTAAACTATAATGTTATTTCTGCCACTTCCGTAGAATGTGCAGTGTCTGGTGGAGAAAAGTTTGGGTTTGTTGGTTCCGCAAATATACACATTAGTTCGAGCCGATTTGACCTGGATCATATGCATGGGTCTACTGATCAAAAAGCTGAACTGTTATCTCTTTTGTGTAGATATGACGATGTGTTCTCGTATAATGACTCCGATGTTGGTTATGCTGATAAGGTTCAGCACCAGATCCGTTTGCAGGATACCAACCCCATTGTGTGCCGTATAGACGAATCCTCCAGCGTTTTACAGAGGTGCAGAACCATATTGCGGATCTCCTGCAGAAACAGGTCATCAGAGAGTGTCAGCCCCTGGCTGCACCAGTTGTATTAGTTAAAAGAAGAATGGATCCTGCGCTCTGTGTGGACTATCGCGAGTTGAACAAGACGACTATTAAGGATGCGTACCCCCTGCCTCGCTTCGATGACTACCTGGATTCGATAAATGGTGCCAAATTGTTTTCACTCTGATTTGACTAGTGGGTATTACCAGGTGGCCAGTGAAACAGGAAGATATTGATAAAACGCTTTTGTAAGCCCTTTGGGTTGTACGAATATACGAGGATGCCAAGGGTGAACTAATCTGAGGTGATTTTTCAGCGTTTGATGCAAAATTCCATGAATGATTTTATGTTTAAATCTCTTTGGTATACTGGATGATATGTTAATTTTTTCATGCAATTTTGATGATCATTTAGTTTGTTTAGGGAACGTTTTGAAGAGAATACAAGCGATATGATTAAAAGTTAATCCTGACAAATGTGTTTTCTGTCGAAACAAAGTGGACTTCTTGGGTCACACAAAGTGGACTTCTTGGGTCACACAAAGTGGACTTCTTGGGTCACACTATTTCTGATGTTGGTATTGAAACCCAATAGTCAAAAATTTCATCTATCCAGCAACTGAGTCTATCCACTAGCATTAAGTAAGTCAGAGCCTTTTATTGTCATCTATCCAGCAACTGAGTCTATCCACTAGCATTAAGCAAGTCAGAGCCTTTTATTGTCATCTATCCAGCAACTGAGTCTATCCACTAGCATTAAGCATGTGAGGCCTTTATTGTCATCTATCCAGCAACTTAGTCTATCCACTAGCATTAAGTATGTGAGGGCCTTTTATTGTCATCTATCCAGCAACTGAGTCTATCCACTAGCATTAAGCATGTGAGGGCCTTTTATTGTCATCTATCCAGCAACTGAGTCTATCCACTAGCATTAAGCATGTGAGGGCCTTTTATTGTCATCTATCCAGCAACTGAGTCTATCCACTAGCATTGCTGTCAGAGCCTTTATTGTCATCTATCCAGCACCTGAGTCTATCCACTAGCATTAAGCGTGTGAGGGCCTGTTATTGTCATCTATCCAGCAACTGAGTCTATCCACTAGCATTAAGCAAGTCAGAACCTTTTATTGTCATCTATCCAGCAACTGAGTCTATCCACTAGCATTAAGCAAGTCAGAGCCTTTTATTGTCATCTATCCAGCAACTAAGTCTATCCACTAGCATTAAGCAAGTCAGAGCCTTTTATTGTCATCTATCCAGCAACTGAGTCTATCCACTAGCATTAAGCAAGTCAGAGCCTTTTATTGTCATCTATCCAGCAACTGAGTCTATCCACTAGCATTAAGCATGTGAGAGCCTTTTATTGTCATCTATCCAGCAACTGAGTCTATCCACTAGCATTAAGCATGTGAGGGCCTTTTATTGTCATCTATCCAGCAACTGAGTCTATCCACTAGCATTAAGCATGTGAGAGCCTTTTATTGTCATCTATCCAGCAACTGAGTCTATCCACTAGAATTAAGTAAGTGAGAGCCTTTTATTGTCATCTATCCAGCAACTTAGTCTATCCACTAGCATTAAGCATGTGAGGGCCTTTTATTGTCATATATCCAGCAACTGAGTCTATCCACTAGCATTAAGCATGGAGGGCCTTTATTGTCATCTATCCAGCAACTGAGTCTATCCACTAGCATTAAGCATGTGAGGCCTTTATTGTCATCTATCCAGCAACTGAGTCTATCCACTAGCATTAAGCATGTGAGAGCCTTTTATTGTCATCTATCCAGCAACTGAGTCTATCCACTAGCATTAAGCATGTGAGAGCCTTTTATTGTCATCTATCCAGCAACTGAGTCTATCCACTAGCATTAAGCATGTGAGGGCCTTTTATTGTCATCTATCCAGCAACTGAGTCTATCCACTAGCATTAAGCATGGGAGAGCCTTTTATTGTCATCTATCCAGCAACTGAGTCTATCCACTAGCATTTACATGTGAGAGCCTTTTATTGTCATCTATCCAGCAACTGAGTCTATCCACTAGCATTAAGTAAGTCAGAGCCCATTTTATTGCACTATCCAGCAACGAGCTATCCACTAGCATTAGCATGAGAGGTCCTTTATTGTCATCTATCCAGCACTGAGTCTATCCACTAGCATTAATAAGTCGACCCTTTATTGTCATCTATCCAGCAACTGAGTCTATCCACTAGCATTAAGCATGTGAGGGCCTTTTTGGGCATGGCTGGTTATTATCGGAAACTTATCCCAAACTTTTCTCGTATAGCAAAACTTTTACTGGACATAGTTAATGGAGGCGATCATGCTGGCCTGACCAGGAATATCAAACAGCGGAAGTCCAAAGGAATCGTTGATTTTATATGGAGTGGTGATGTGAAAGTTCTTTAGGAACTCCAGAATAAATTGATCTCTGCACCTATTTTAGGTTTTCCTGACTTTGGGAAACCGTTAATTTTAGATATCGACGCATCCTATACTGGATTGGGTGCAGTATTGAGCCAAATACAACACGGCACAAGTAAAGTAATAGCTTACGCTTGTTGAACTCTTCGTAGAGAAGAAAAGAATATAAAAATCAGTTTGAAATTAGAATTAGAGTTGGGTCTGAAATGGGCTTTGACTGAGAAATGTCGGTCATATCTGTTAGGTAACAAAGTTACTGTTTACACTGATAATAAAGGTTTAACATTTTCCAATAAAGCACAATTGGGTGCTATTGAGCAAAGATGACTCTCTCAGATGGCGATCTTTGATTACGAGATTAAACATCGCAGGGGTACTTTGAACAGGAACGCGGATTTCCTGTCTAGATATCCTCCCCATGAACCTCCCTGCGAACAGAACTGCGAACCTCCCTACGAACAGAACTGCGATACAGAGTCTGAGGATGGCGACGTAGGAATAAACCTGTGTCTTGACATCGCCCTCACAGCTGTGACTAGCTGTGTAGTCGATGAGAATAACACAGAAAGAGCAATTTAAAACCTATGGGTTACCAGAGTTACATGTTTTGCAGGAAAGGGACTCTGCGCTTCAGGTAGTAATTGGGCTCTGATCGGATTGAACCAGTCGACACAACAGATTGGCCTTATGTAGCAAAACGGTTGTGGTTGGCCATGAGTAGGTGTTGCATTAAAAAGGACATACTTTGCATTAGACCAGATGCTGAAGAGAACAATGAGGAGTTGAAAATTATTTTACCTCATTCCCTACGCCAGATAGTATAGGTCTATTCATGAGATCGGTCATCAGGGCGTGATAAAACATTGGCGTTATTAAACCTGATTTTTCTGGTGTGGTATGACAAGAGATGTAAGTGATTTAGTGAAGTCTTGTGCTATTTGTAATATGACTAAACCTCTGAAAAAGATCACAACTGTTTACGGCCATATAATAGCCAACTATCCTTTGGAGATGGTAGGCTATGGATTTTATAGAGTTCCCAAAGATTCATACGGCTTTAAACATGTATTAGTGATGACTGATGTTTTTACTAAATATGTGGTGGCTATCTACCAGGGATCAGACCGCACATACAGTGGCAGATGTAATTCAGTCTAGATGGATACCTGACTTTGGAATACCCAGCAAATTACACTCTGATCAGGAAAGGGCTTGAGTCTGCGTTATAATTGCACTTTGCAAAAGTATGGAATTAAAAGTCCAGGACCTCAGCATACAATCCAAGAGGGAATGGAATATACGAGATATGTAATAGGACATTGTTGAGCTTATGCTCCGTCTCGTTGGAGGACTCTGATAAGTTGGAATGGTCTCATCATGTACCACATGTGGTGTTGGGCATAATATTACTCCCATACATCCACAGGGTGGTCTCCATATTATTTACTTTATGGTAGACATCCCAAGAAACCAATTAATTTTGTCATGGAAGATTTATTTAATCCCGATGTCCAGGGGAAAGATGATATAATATTTCACAAAAAGAAATTAGCAGAGGTTCATATAGATGCCAGTGACAGAATAGCCCGTTTCCATAAAAAAAGTCGACGTTGACCAAGGAATAATTGATATCGTCCAAATGAATAGTTTGGTACGTAGGAAAATAGGCCATAATAGGGACGCCGATAAATGAGGAAACCTTTATTATAAGCAAATAAACCGAGTGGTACAGACGCCTGATAATCAATCACGTTATTACGTCATAGTTCCGATTGGTTATAATAGCCAATCTCGGCTGATAATTTTGGCCGCACATCAAAAGATGTGAGAATTTCGAGTAGTCTATAAATTTCGAATATTTATAATAAGCTGTATGTTTATTTGTGTACTCATGTCCTAGTGTGGCTGCATTATTGCCTTTGATGAGAAAATTTGTTAATCCACGAGGGGTTTATTAGGTGTCCAGTGGTAATTACAGGACATATGTGGAATGTTAATTCCTTCCTTTGGGTTTGTACTTTCATTCCTTTGGGGTTGTATTATGGGGCTCTTATTTGTTGGAAGGATTTTAAATGTTGATGATGGCTTTATTATGTTGATCAAAATGTTTGATGATAGTTATATTGATTACAGGCAGGTTTTGGTGTGAATTTCCTTCTGAAACATGAGTCAGAGCTATATATATTTATTAGGATGCATGTACTACAAGGGAGGCGAAATTGAGAAATGGGCTTTGGGAGTTCAATCAACTCTGGGATTGGGGTTAGTTAATATTGCCTCATGGAGGTGCTGATGTTGGTGAGACATTATTATTAGGATGTTCATTGCTTTCGGTGACATATAGTAGAGCAATGTTGATTTTTTGCAGGAGTTCAATGATTCCCTGGGTTTGGGGTTGGTTAATATTACTGCAAGGAGGTCATCTAATGTGATTGGTTTAATATTATGTATTTTGTTCCATTTTTCAATTTGAACTTGTTTTTTGTTTGAGCTTTAGATAGCATGATAAGACTCTGACAAGCCAGAATGATATAGTGATAGTGACATACAGATGTGAGCTGCCCCTAGCCTGTCCTACGACATGTGAGGACAGGATGTCGCAGTACAGCCACCTCACATTGGCCAGTTGTTACGTTGTTGGGTCGCCGTCGGAGACATATATCGGTTATATTCCAATTATTCTACGAAATGTTGCCCATTGAAATCTTTATTACTATTGTTTCAGCATAGAGCACAGAGGGTTGACTGTTGTTACAACATGGTCACCTATGACCAGTTGATGAGTCACGTTCAACGACGTGTGGTGACCAGTTCCCATTTAGCTCATTCAACTTGGTTATCCTGAGATCCCGTCAGGATTTTTCCTTTCTTTTCGACCATGGTTGGCTGTTGTAGTTAGTTGTTGTGGAGCCACGCTTAACGACGTGTAGTGACTTGCTCCTATTCAGCTCTAACAACTCTAATAACCCTGATGGACTCTACCTGTGCAACTTCGAAGTTTGAAATTTCTCCGTCGTGTCGACAGCGAGGTCCCAGGGGGTCCTAGTTAGCCAGTTCCCTCCTCCTCCTCAGGTGGCAGCTGAGGAACCAGACAGTTAGCTTTAGTGTGTAGCTTGTATATATTTATATATTTTATTAGCAGACTTAGTGTTTACACTCTCTAAGCAGAAGGGTAACACTAAAACGAGACATTGACGTAGTAAAACCTAATCGACGTAGTTGTGTAGTGACAGTCAGATAACAACGATTAGTAAACAAGAAGAACGACATAAACATTATGCATGATCAGACTTGTTTTGTGTGACACTATAAATACATATACATCTAAGTCAATCATAACAACTGTGTTCCAGTTATGTGAATACTATACAATGTAACACCATCATCAAAAGATTGCACCCTACTATCGCACCCTACTATCGCAACTTACTATCATCAATCAATCATGCCCCATCCCTCCTACTTCATAAAGACCAAACGCAGCTGTGAGATCAGAGTGGTGTGGCATAGAATAAGGAGTTAGACAGGGTTGCATTTTTGTCACCGTACCAGTTCAACATATATGCTGAAAACATCATGACAAATGTAGAGAATCGCAGAGATGTAGAAATACGACGCTCTTGTGATCTGAGGTTACGAATTACCAGAATTAAAGTATGCTGACGATAGAGTGCTATTACCTTCATCACAAATTGGAATAGAGAACTTGATCCGTTATCTCCATACAATGAAAACGATGATATTTACAACTGATAAAACAGAAATTATGGCTAATTCATGTGTCAAACGCCACAAAATATAAAGAGTCGACAACTTCGAATATCTTGGCACATTACTGACAAATGACGAAGAAATTAAAAGAAGGCCGAGCATTGCTTTGCAAAAACAAAAACAAAACTAACTAGCCTATGGTAGGGAACTGACATAAGAACAAAAATCACTTGTTTATGAGACTGAGTTTTTCCCTTGGCAACATATGGTTGTGAGACATGGGACATTGTCAAATCGACAGAGAATATCATCAATGCCTTTGAATGCAAGTGCTACAGAAGAGTACTTAAAAATGTGGACAGAGAAATGAACTAGTGCTTCCATTCTCCTCTCGCGATCCCTGTCTAGACTGATGAACCAATTTTTTCATGAATATTACCGTGCATTTAGGGACTACGTTCCTCCACAGCTTCTCGAAAGCTCTGTGTTTGGGTCATGTTTCTTTTTTATACCTGCTATCAGTTGACAATCTTGCAGAACGTGTTCTGCCGTCATGTTCGCCTTTTTGGCAGGGGCACAGGATAACTGTGATAATTTTAAATTTGTGAAACATGTTTTCGAGTAGTTTGTTGTGGCCAGTACGGAAGCGAAGTAGGGCAACTTGTTTACTACGAGACTACGAGCCTGTTCTGCAACAGCTTGATATTAAAGAGTTGGCTACTAAGAGCATAAAAAGAAAATTAAATATTTCTAACACATTAAATACATGAGTGCCTGGAGAAATTAATTTTGGAGGGAATGATGCCTGGTAGAAGATTGAGAGGAAGACCTGAAGACGATGGTGCTAGATGTCATTGACGATCTAAGAATTAGGCTGCTGACGCCGGCCACTTTGCACAGAACATGAGTTTTTCATGACTGCTGTCAAAGCCAAGTTCCGGAAGGACACGCTACTTGAAGATATTGTATTTCTTTAGAATTATATTATTTCTTTCATAATTAAAATATAATTTTTCCAGTAGTCAATTCTTTTTCAACAACATGGCATCCGTCATCTTTGGAAGCAAATCTCAGTCTGTGCACGTCCTAAAGTGGCTACCGTAATTCCTGATGTGCTGACATATCTTGTCTAGAGAAACAATTGATGTGTTGACATATCTTGTCTAGAGTAACAATTGATATGTTGATATATATTTTCGAGAGAAACAATTGATGTGTTGACATATCTTGTCTAAAGTAACCATTGATGTATTGATATATCTTGTCTAGAGAAACAATTGATGTGTTTACATATCTTGTCTAGAGTAACAATTGATGTGCTCACATATCTTTTCGAGAGAAACATATGTTGTGTTGACATATCTTGTCGAGAGTAACAATTGATGTGTTGACATATTTTGTCTAGAGTAAAAATTTGATGTGTTGACACATTTTGTCTAGAGTAACAATTGAGTGTTGACATATTTTGTCTAGAGTAACAATTGCGTGTTGACATATTTTATCTAGAGTAACAATTAGTATGACATATTTTGTCTAGAGTAACAATTGAGTGTTGACATATCATGTCCAGAGTTACAATTGATGTGTTGACATGTTTTGTCTTCAGTAGCGTTTCAAAAGTGGGCGGTACCACCCTCTGGGCGCTTGAAGCCTTCCAGGGCAGGAAGGATAGTGGGTTATAAATCATTTGGGGAGTTTTTTCGTGATTTTGAGATTGAATAATCATTACAAATTTGAATTATGCATTTTAAATCATTTTATGCGCATTTTACAGGATCCATTTTTTCATCAATTTTCTATTTCGTGTGTATAATCATGTGAAAAATGACCATGTGTAATAAATATATATCAATTGTCTATGTCAAAGTGAAAATAGAGCATGTATATATATATCAGTGTGAGGGGCGTTGGCAAACTGTTATGATAGGTGGGAGTGGCTACAAAAGTATATGTCGTGCAAAGTGGGCGGTGAGCCGAAAAGTTTGGGAATCTATGTCTGAATAACAATTGATGTGTTGACATATCTTATCGAGAGTTACAACCAATTTGTTGCAATGTCTTTGACGACTACTGTAACAGTATATGTATTGACATATCTTGACAACAGTAACAATCGATGAGTTAGTATGTATGGATTAGAGTCGTACCTACGTTGTCTCGACTTAAGTGGCATGTCCTCTCGTTGCAAGACATGTCAACAAAACTTGTAGCACTCAGATCCTCCATACTTCCACCAGTCAACAACTGACGTGTTGACATATCTTGTCTAGTGTAACAATAAATGTGTTGCCATGTCTTTGACGACTCATCATCAAGGTGCGTACCCTTTGTAGGACGTTGCTCTCATTGCAGCACATCTGAAATGCACTCTGTCTCTTGCCAGTTCACCCACTTCGTCGATGATCATGTTCATGGTTTCTTTAATATCTTGTAGCCATCTTCTTCATGGTCTGCCTCTGCCGCTGCGTCCTGGGACCCTGCCTCAGTATTGTTCTTTCTACGTCATAATGACGCTGGATGTTACCATAGTATGTACTGTTTCTGTATAGCATGTTGTTTATCATCCACTCTCTTTAACATTTAATTCTTTCAGAACATCAGTGTTCTTTCTTTTTCGTGTCCACGGTATTCGTAGGATCTTTCTGTAGCATTTAGTTTCGCTGGGCTGGATTTTAGTTCTTAATGTTTATGTAATAGCCCATGGTTCACAACCATAAGTAGCCACTGGGAAAATGCATGCTCTCAATATTTTTAATTTTAGTATGTTGCTGGTGCTTTGAAGACTACTGTAACAGTATATGTATCGACATATCTTGAGAACAGTAACAATTGATGAGTTGGCATGTATTGATTAGACTTGTTCCTACGTTGTCTCGACTTAAGTAACATGCCCTCTCGTTGCAAGACATGTCAGCAAAACTTGTAGCACTCAGATCCTCCATACTTCCACCAGTAGAACCAAGGTGACGACGGATGTGAATAAAATGGCATGGGCATGTCAGCATGAGAGATTAGTGTCAAACGTAATGCTACTAACTTTCATCAATGATTATGATTTAACAAGTTTGGTAAATTGTAATATAATACTACTAATGTTTATTTTGTGTTTACAATTATTTGTGTTTCTTTTCTTTTGTAGACTGTCGACCAGGAAAACATGGGTCATCTTGTAATCACACTTGTTCCGAGGGATGTGTTAACATTTGTAACCAGACAAATGGACATTGTAACTGTAAAGAAGACTTCATTGGTTTGACATGCAGAGGTTGTCAATAATTATCTTTGTTTGATAGCATCACACTAGCTTGTCCTGGATAGAATTTGCACTTCAATAGGTCTCCGGAATTTCTCTCAAGCCAGATGTCCTGTATCTGCAGCCGTCATGTTCAAATTATCAGTTATATTATGAATAAATTTTCCCCTTGCTTTCCTTTCTTCCTGTTCCGGTATGCCTCCTTCCGTGATGGTCTTCTAGCCCTTCTTTTTTAATATGTTAAAATACCTCAATTTTTTAAATATATTTGTAGTATCAGCCAGCTTTCTTTGATTTTGAGTTCTTTCTGAATAGATCTAAGTGTTCTTTTTTTGTCCATGAGAGACAAAGGACTCTACTGTAATACTACATTCAAAAAATCCTATATTGTTTCCTACTGCTATATTAAATATCCATGCTTCAAACACATACGTTACCACTGGTAATATGGATGCTCATAGTATTCTGATCTTTGTTTTCGTATCAGTTCTGTTCCATACTGGTATTAGTTGTTTAATTTGTTGTCAAGTCATATTTGTTCTTCTTTTTATTTCCTTCATCCTATTTCCATCTATTGTTAGAAGTGAACCAAGATATTCTAAACTGTGCACATTTTCTACTTTCTCCACGTTGATAAAAATATATTTTGTCATGTTCGTTTTATCCGTTGTCATTATTTTTTGTTGTTGCCACATTGATTATGTTTTTCGTTTCATCTTGAATTTCGTTTAATAATTTACCCATCCCTTTTTGTTATGTTGACAGTAACATTGTATCGTCCACTTATCTTAGTTTCTGTATTTATCTTCCTCTGATTATAAAAGAATCGTATTGTTCTTTTCCACTATCTTCTGCAACAATATTCATGATGTTTTCCGTATATATTTTAAACATACAAGGCGACAAAATACAGCCTTATCTGACTCCTGCCTTTAACAAGCCATATGATATATTATCACTTTTTCTTATAGCCGCTATTTGATAACTATAATGTTTCTTGTGATCTGTATTAAATGTAATGAAAATCACATTTCTTCCATTATTTTTCCACAATTCCTGATATATTTCATAAATAACGGCTTTTGATTAATCAATAAAGCATGAGTATATATCTACTTTATCGACTATATATCCGAAGCACTTGAGTTTCAGTTCTTCGTCTCGGTGCCATAGACATCGTAATATTCGGTTCGGCCACGAACACCGTGAATCTGGGAACCTGTGGCTTTTCTGCAAGACCGCGTAATTGTACCCGAACTCACAGAGGGATAGTCCGTCTAAAACCAGCTTGTGTTCTGTTGATGGTTTCTTCCATTTTCCTAAACAGACTTACCCCATAATAATTTGTTAATAAGATTTTAGTTGCGTTGCTAATCAATGCCACTGTTCAATAAGTGGTACATATTTTGGTGTCTCCCTGTTTAGGTACTGTAATAAATATTGTTCTTTTCTATTCATTTGGTCATATTCCTGTTTCCCATACCTGTTTTGATATTAATACTTTAATTTGTGGGAAAGCATACACTGTCACGTCTACCGTATCCATATACATAATTATTCACCCAACTTTCCATTTTCAGGTAATTGATTAGAGTAACAATGTGTTGACATGTTTAGAGTAACACATGATGTGTTGTTATATATTGTCTGGAGTAACACTTGGTGTGTTGTTATATCTTGTCTGGAGTAATAATCGATGTGTTGACATTTCTTGTCTGGAGTAAATAATGATGTGTTGACATATCTTTCTGGGGTAACAATTGCTGTGTTGACATATCTTGTCTAGAGTTACAAGTGATGTGTTAACATGTCTGTATTATAAAATTGATGTGTTGTCATGGCTTGAGTAACAATTGATGTGTTAACATCTCTTGTCGAGAGTAACAATTGATGTGTTGTCATGTCTGGAGCAACAATTGATGTGTTGACACATCTTGTCTGGAGCAACAATTGATGTGTTGGCATATATTGTCTGGAGCAACAATTGATGTGTTGACATATCTTGTCTGGAGTAACAATTGATGTGTTGACATATCTTGTCTGGAGCAACACTTGTTGTGTTGACACACTTCTTTTCAAAGTAATCGTACTATATCCACTACAAGTCGTTTCAGATCATTAGCGTTAATTACTACAGTTTTCAATGTACTTTATTTGTGAAGATCTTCTGACACGTCAGGCACATTCATATTACTTCTATGCTAGGTAGGCAAACGATTGGAACAGTCTTGTTTATTTTATTGTTTGGTGTGCTACTTACAGTCTACTTGTAAGATATTATCTTGAGCTGTTATCACCCATTGAAGCAGGTTTATCTTTCTTTCTTTCTTTTCTTTTCTCAAATCCTGTTTTGCCTCCCCGCGTCAGGTCAAGAAGAAATTTCTAAAACGGGCCTTTCTGTGCGCTTCGTAGATAGTGTCTTTGTCGAATATGTTATCTCTGTGGTCCATCTTTACCGTGGTCTGCCTTTTGCTTTGACCATTGTATAGAAGCAGCATTACTCTTTGACCTGCACTGTATGTTGGTAATGTGCTTACGTGTCGAACTACTTAATTTGTTTGTGAATTGCTGCGGGATAGCACAGTTTGTCCTGGCCTGCCTGCCCTAAGGTATGCGGTAGCTGTTCAATGAGACACAATGCATTATTCCACTTTCGAAGACAACACGTGGCTTCCGTTACTATAAGTAACTTGAGGTAAACATGAAATTTATATATGTATATGGCCTTTTTCATCTTTACAGACGGTCAATTGGCAGTGTTTTACTGTGACAACTTCTGAGTTTTCGCTTTTCTCTCTTGTCGTTCAGCTCGTACATAAGTCTCTTCTCAAAAGACTCTGCGCCCTTCCGTAATTTGGCTTTCCACACAACTCTGTCATCAGCTAGTCCCTCCCATGTGCTGGGACCTATAGAAAAGTTGTTCATTGAGGCTTTGCAGACATCTTTATATCTGAGCAGTGGTCTGCCCTGGTGCCTCTTCCCTCTGAAAGTTCACAGAACAACATTTGTTTTGGTATGCGGCAAGTTGCCATTCTTCTCACATGTCCCAACCATCTTAGTAGTCTATTTTTGAGCAGGCCCATGATGGAAGGCAGTTTTGCATGTTGCAGTACTTCAGAGTTGGTTATCTTGTCGTACCACCTGATGTTCATAATCTTGGGAGACATCGAAGGTGAAAGATGTTAAGTCTTCTCGTGTCTTGAGTAGGATGTCCATGTTTCTGAGCCATATATTAAAGAACTAATTACACAGTCTCGTATATTTGAGTCTTCGTCTGCAAATGTCAATTTTTGTTGTCCACGCTTGCTTTGATAGTATGCCGAATGTAGTAGCCGCACTCCCTATACGAACGTTGATTTCTTCATCAAGAGAAAGGCTGGCAGTGACTGTGGACCCAAGATAGCAGAATTTTTGAATTGGTGTTAGATGGTTGCCATTTAAAGTGATATTTGATGGTTACCTCCTGACATAATACAACTGTTTTGGAGACACTTATTGTCAGAGAAAATAGGTCGCATTCCTTTGACAAATTATTAATTAGACAATGCAGTGTAGTCTCACTGTGGGCGACTAAGACATCATCGTCAGCGAAAAGGAGGTCCTTGAGAAGTATTTCCGTCGTTTTTGTCTTGGCTCTTAAGCGAGCCAAGTTAAACAGTGAGCCATCAGATCTAGTGCGGATGAAAACATCACCATCAGCGTCCCCTAAGGCGTGGTTCAAAAGGACTGCGAAGAAGGTGCCAAAGAGAGTGGGGCAAGGACACAGCCCTGCTTGACTCCACTCTTAACCTCAAAACCATCGAACTGTATGCTGGCTTTAATGCCCTTATGGAAGGAGACAATCAATTGGAGCAACTTTGGGGACAGCTAATATGCTTCAATATTTTATAAAGACTTGGCCTGCTGACTGTGTCAAATGCCTTAGTCAGATCCACGAAAGCAATACATAGAGGCTTGCTCTGCTCTCTGCACATCTCTTTTAGCTGTCGAAGGGTAAATATCGTGTCAGTTGTTGACCGTCCAGCTCTGAATCCACATTGTGACTCTGGAAGAACACACTCCGCTAGTTTCTGTAGTCGTTTTGAAAGGACTAGTGCAATAGCCTTGCCTGTTACGCTTAGAAGGGATATACCTCTGTAGTTGTTACAATCCACCTTATCCCCTTTGTCTTTATAGAGTGTCACTATCTTTGCATCCCTCATGTCTTAGGAAATGTTCCCTCTCTCCAACACTGAATAAGGAGATTGTAGAGGTGGGGCAGGAGGTTATCCCTATTGTATTTGGGGGCTTTCTGCAGGAATGTTGTCTAGTCCTGATGCCTTGCCATTTGAAAGTTTGTTGATTGCTTCGGAAAGTTCCAGCTCTGTGGGTTCGGTATCCAGCTCGGTTTGGTCATTATGTTTCGGTATGATCTGATCGAGGGCTGGGTGTGCTGGTTTCTCCACAGAGTAAAGATTTGAATATTGTTCCACCCATCTTTCGAGCTGTTTTGTCATATCTGTTATTGGCTCACCTGTTTCTGATCTTAGTGGTGCAATGTTTGTTATGTTTGGTCCAAGAGCTACTCTTATATTTTCGTACATTGCCTTGGTGTTGCCCATATCTGCAGCATTTTGTATCGCATAACATAGATTTGACCAGTATTCATTTGCACACCTCATTGACTCTCGTTGCAATACTGATTTTGTGTGCCGAAGATGGTCCTTGGAACTTTGCGAGGGCTTATTTTGTAATTTGTTAGAGCTCTTTTCTTTTCCTCAAGTAGAGGGTTGTTTCATTTTGTTCTACCCAGTCTTTGTTGGATAATTTCTTGGTGCCAAAGGAGCCAATGGTACAGTCATATATGTTAGATTTTAGAATGTTCCACTTTTCGTCTACGCTACATTCTCCCATTTCATTCACACACAGAGCAGCAAACGCCTTTTCTGAAAGTCTCTCTATTCTCTGTCATCCCCATTTTGGTGACGCTGACTTTGGGTTTGGGTGGTCTTCTTGTTGAATGGGTTTTCCTTAGAAGTATTTTGACTATGCTGATAACTAGTGCATGATCTGTATCACAGTTCGCGCTATGGAAAGTATGTGGTGATTTTCACTGTGTTGAGGTGCTGTCTGCGTGTGAGTACAAAATCAAGTTGATGCCAGTGACCTGATCTTGGGTGGCACCATGACGCCCTGTGTCTGTGTTTGAAAGCAAAAAACGTATTTGTCACACACATGTTGTTTTGGGAGCAGAATTCAAGCAGTCTTTGACCATTATCGTTGATATTTCCAATGCCATGATGACCCAGGCATACTGACCATGACTGATGATCAGATCCTATGCGGGCATTTAAGTCACCCAATATAAACAGTTGCTCATCTACTGGAAAAGAGTTAACGACATTCTGTAATGAGTCATAAAACTTGTCTTTATCTTCTGCAGACGCTGCTAGGGTTGGTGCGTAGACACATATGATGTTTAGGAGTCCACCTTTTACATTGAGCCGTAGTGATATTACTCGTTCTGATGCAGCTACTGGTGTATGGAAAGATTTCACCAGTCTATTGTGCACAGCAAAGCCGACTCCATACAGTCTAGGCTGATTTGTGCTTTGGCTCTGCTAGTAGAATGTGTAATTCTTTTATTTTACTGAGCCGCAATATGTGATCATTGTTTCTTGTAGTGCAGCTATGTCTACCTGCAGTCTCTCAAGTTCTATGTCTATGACAGCAGTTTTTCTGATGTCTTTTGTTTTCGTCGGGTCTAGGTTGACAAGTCTGGGACACATGGTCCTTACGTTCCATGTGCCAAATCTAAGAGGTTTATTGGTCTTGTTTCTATGTAACTGTTGCTTTCCGTGTTGTGCTCGAGCCGAAAGCAAAGATGAAGTGTCGTCTCTCTTTGTGCCTAGCCTGGACAGCTGATATGGAGAATGTGCCTTGCCCATTTTGCACAAACCTCCTCTCTACCCTACTGTTTTATCCAAAGGAAAGAAAAAGTCTATACGTTTGGAATCCAGCAGGATTTGCAGGAGATGCCAGAAGATGGCAAGGAATACACACTTAACCATCAACTGCCTTAGGGTCTCTCCATCCGGATTTTTGGTCAAGGTTTACTCCTCCAGCCCTCTGCATTACTGAGTTGACCCACCAGGCAGTGGGATTTTTGATCAGGGTTTACTCCCCTAGCTTTTGGCTCCCACGAGCACCTCTCCACAAGGCAGTGAGTGTAGCAATTACACATTGTACATACTGGTAATAACACAGTATGACCATAGGCGTTAGTGACGTTTGCACATCTCTATTGAAAAGATCTTGCAGCCGTTTAACTAGTGACATGTAGCTGTTTTCATTTCCGTTCTTTTGGACAACGAAGTGACCTTTCCATGACCTGTTCCTAGGCAAAATGTTATGCAGTAGCTGAGTTGTCCAAGTGGACACTACCCCCTTCAATTTTGCTGATAGAGTACAGATGAGTGTATGCATGTCGTATTGTATCAGATTAGTGTATGCATGTCGTATTGTATCAGATGAGTGTATGCATGTGGTATTGTATCAGATGAGTGTGTGCATGACGTTTTGTATCAGATGAGTGTATGCATGTGGTATTGTATCAGATGAGTGTTGCATGTCGTATTGTATCAGATTAGTTTC
>JADZMA010001007.1:2500-26660 GCA_020796225.1 Arion vulgaris
GTGTCTGTACTACTCGGTACACCTGTTGGGAATAAAGGTTTCCTAATTTATTGACACCCTTACTATGGTCTATTCGCCTGCGTACCATACTATCCAATGGTATAATATCAAATTTTCCTTGTTTAATATCTGCCTGTTTATGGAGACTGGCCAACCTGTCGCAGACCTCCCTATGAGCCTCCGTTAATCTCTTTTCAGGACAGACCAAATAGTCTTTCTCTGCATCATCAGGATGAAATAAATCTTCTATGATGAAATTTATAGGTAATTGAGGATGTCTGCAAAGAGTAAAAGTATGGTGACCACCAGTAGAAGTATGGGGAGTAATATTGTACCCTAACACTATATTTGGTACATGTCTAGACCATTCCACTTTATCCGACTCCTCTAATGAACGGAGCATAGTCAACAATGTCCTATTAAACCTTTCGCATATGGCATTCCCTCGCGGATTATATGTGGTGGTCTTGGATTTTTTTTATCCCATACCTTTGACAGAGTTCAAGAACAATGGAGGACTCAAACCCTTTTCCTTGGTCCGAGTGAAATTTACTGGGTATCCCAAAGTCTGGGATCCATCTACTCTGTATGACTTCTGCCACTGTTTTTGCAGTTTGGTCAATAGTAGAATGCGACCACATACTAGTAAACATCAGTCATAATCAAGATATGTTTAAACCCATAAGAATCTCTTGGAAGTTCAACAAAATCCATGGCAACCATCTCCAACGGACGGTTGGCTACAATATGACCGTAGGTAGTTGTAATCTTCTTTAGAGGTTTAGACATATTACAAATGGAACAAGATTTCACTAAATTATTGACATCCCCATTCATTCCACACCAGAAAAATCGAGATTTTAATAATGCCAATGTCCTATCACGCCCTTGATGACCTATTTCATGAATACAGCAATACGATCGGTCTTAAGACGTGAGGAACAATAATTTTTAATCCATCACACTTATTATCCTCATCCCTTCTAATACAAAGTATTCCTCTTCGAATGCATAACTTATCATGATGTAACCACAGCCTCTTAGCTTCCGGAATCCACCAGGTCGTGTCCACCGTAGCATCTGTTTCCATAGCTTTTAGTACTACCTGAAGCACCAAGTCCTGTTGCTGCAACTGCTGTATTTCTTTCAAACTATAAGTGACATGTTGTTTCCTTGCAGTAGTTCCCATCATCTCTACAGTCAAATCACAACTGTAAGAAGGTGTTAAAACAGCAAGGTTAATCCCAATATCTTCATCCTCAGACGCTGCCTCGCGTTCTGTCTCGTCCTGTGTGATAGGTAATGGATACCGAGACAGGAAATCTGCATTCTTGTTCAGTGTGCCTCTACGATATTTGATTTCGTAATCAAAGACAGCCAACTGAGATAGCCACCTTTGTTCAATGGCCCCAAGATGCCTTTATTTGAAAAGTCAAACCCTATTATCAGTAAAAACAGTCACCTTGTTACCTAATAGATAGGAACGAAACTTTTCAGTTATAGCCCATTTCAAACCCAACAATTCTAGTTTAAAACTGCTCTTTATGTTTTTCTCTTCTCTGCGGAGAGTCCGACTGGCATAAGCTATTACTTTACAGTGAGAATCCTGCTGCTGGCTCAACACAGCTCCCAGACCACTAAAAGACGTATCAATATCCAAGATAAATGGACTGCCAAAATCGGGGAATCCCAGAATGGGTGCAGAAATCAATTTAGATTGAAGATCTCGAAAAGAACTTTCACAATCACTACTCCAATGAAACTTAGACGAGCCAGTTGTTAAATGTCGTTTCGATCCACGGGGTAAACCAGAAGGATAGCATTCATTTACCAAATCCAATAGAGGTTTGGCAATCTGTGAGAATCGGAGTATAAATTTTCTATAATACCCCGCCATGCCCAGAAAGGCCTCACTTGCTTTGACGCAGTGGGTATGCTAAGATTCTGTATGGATGATACTTTGGATTGCTGTGTAGCAATGCCATTCCCTGAAATAGTGTGACCTAAAAAATCAACAGAATCCCTGCAAAAAACACATTTATTAGGATTAACTTTGAGACCTATTGATCTTATCCTTTCCAGCACATTACCTAAACGAATCAAATGATCATCAAAATCTGTCGAAAAAATCAACATATCATCTAAATATACTAGTAAAGATTTAAACATAAAATCTGACATTGAGTTTTGCATTAGGCGTTGAAAAGTGCCCGCAGAATTAGTCAATCCCATTGGCATTCTTGTATATTCATACAATCCAAAGAGTACAAAATGCCGTTTTATCTATGTCCTCCTGTTTCATTGCCACTTGGTAGTACCCACTGGTTAAATCCAGAGTGGTAAACAACTTTGCACCATTCAGGGAGTCCAAGTAGTCATCAATGCAAGTAAGGGTACGCATCCTTTATAGTCTTTTTATTCAATTCACGATAATCTACACAGAGGCGCAAAGTTCCGTTCTTCTTCTTTACTAATACTACTGGCGCCAGGGCTGACGCTCTCCCGGATGACCTGTTTCTGTAGGAGATCCGTAATATGGTTCTGCACCTCTAGATAGAATGCAGGCGGAATCCCCTATGGCAACTTAATGGGGTTGGTATCCTGTAAACGAATCTCGTGCTGAACTTTGTCAGCATAACCAACATCAAAATCATTATACGAAAATACATCATCATATCTACTCAATAGAGACAACATTGCAGCTTTTTGATTAGGAGATCCATGCATCCTGCTCAGATCAAATCGGCTTGATCCAATATTTATGTTCGATGGCCTAGAAATCCCAAACTTTTCACCAACAGAAACTGCACATTCCACTGAGTTCGTAGAGATGACATTAAAATTCACACCATTAGAAGAATCAATTTCACAAATATTGCCTACAACTGTCCCATTTGAAAGGAAAACATCTTCATTTGCAATATTCAAAACATGAATAGCACAAATTCCTCTATTTAAATCAGTTACAGTATTGCAACACACAATACCCTTTCGAAGCAAAGAACGGTTGGATTCAAAAATGACATGGCGACCCCTACTATTCCCACCTTTAACTCGAACCCACATTACTCCCAATGAACTAGCTTTAATATGCGATTTCTTTCCCTTAGCAGACCAAATAAAGGCTGGAAGAGAAGACGGTACCACTTTATCAGGTACGGACTGGATAGAAGGACCTAGAATTGGTCGAAACAACTGCAGACGGCTAAGAATATTTGTCCCAATGATAGCATTATACTCACAACTATTATGAGATGGGGTATCTTTAAAGACATAGAATCCACAATTCGTAAGATAAGTATTATAAAGCTCAATATTAACTATAACATGGCCTAAGTAAGGTATATGAAGTCCATTTGCAGCTTTTAGCTGCACCCAATTATCCCTATTTAGACAAGAATCTGGAAAATACATGCGAAATGCACTTTCTGTAAGAGCGGAAACCTGAGACCCAGTGTCAATAAGACACCTAAACACATTTCCCTTTATCCACATATCATGCAGTAGTTTGTCCCCTACCATCTTTTGTTCTGGGCCCTGTTGTCTGGCACCCAGGGTCGTGCCCCTCTCCCTGAGTGGCGCCCGTTTAACATAGCAACCCTACATGTGCCTACATTATGGCCATTCCGACCACATCGAGAGCAGTGTAAATGTAGGCGACTTCCCCCTTGGGTAGTATGGTTGTATCTGCTGTCCCCCCTGATGATGGGGAACAAAGACAGCAGGACGATCCCGGAATCTCTGAAGGGATTCCGTGGGGTTTGCCATTCCTCCGGATACCATGGTCACCCTGGACTCCATATCACCCATTCGACGTTGAAGGAGACGTAGTCGGGAATCTATCTCAACCGCTGCGCCGGGGATAGGATTTGATTCCCACCTTAAGGCAACATCGCGGCAAAGCAGGAACGTGGTGCCAGGAGCACCCGCTACCCTATCCAACAGCATGTTGGAACATAACTGATTATTAAGGGACGCACAAAATGATCCTCAGGTTATTGGCATCCATGGGGACGGTTCCCTCCCGAGTCTGAGCTTTGGTGACCTTTGTAAACAACTCGGCTAGTCGATGGGAGAAGTCTAGACAAGACTCTCCAACACTCTGTGAGGATCGATAAAGGGCGGACAGGAGGTCATGGGCCGATCTATTGTCTCCAAACACGTGCAGGAGACTAGCCAATAGAGCGTCCGGATCCTGAGAAGACATCAATTGAATCTCCAATTCTCCACGAACTGAGTCCGACACGTATTGGAATAGGGAATCAATTTTGTCCTGGCCTTCCAACCCATAGTAACGCCAATAATGGCGTATGTCCCTCGCAAATTCTTCCACTGAAGGACCATTACAATGCCCAAACGTCCGCAGAGGCCTGCAGGGTGGACGAGGACAAGTCCACTGATGGGGAGGCAGTAACGCTGAAACACCCTGCCAATCCTGGCCAACCTGTACTGGTACTGGAGGATCGACCAATTCGAGGGGAGGAGCCACTGAATCGGAAGGTACGACCTCAACCACGACATCCTCAATAATTTTTCCACTCCGTGTGCCTCTGTGCGACATCAGTGAAAATTGCACCAATCGCGATCACGCGATATAGCTAGAGAAATATATAAGCAAACGTATGAACTAGCACAATTTGTATAAGTAATTATTATTATGAAAATAACAATATACAAAAAATGCTGCAACTGGAGGTATCAACTGTAAGGAACAAAAATCACATTAGCATATATAGCAAATTAAAGGTATGGAAAGAGCTAGAAAATCATACTTACTTAAAAATATAGAATGCACACATAGCAATCAATGCTTAATAATCAAAGTTCAATGTGCAATGTTCAAAGGTCAATGTTCATCGTTCAATTTTCAACCGCTCCTACAGCCAGGCATATCAAATTTGATACTTAGTAAATATTGATAATCCACCAAGGTGAAACATCCAATGTCATCATTAGTTGCAGTAACATGTGTGTATAGTCTATTAGAAAAAGTTCCTCACTTCAAACAGCAAAATTCCCATTGCATAGCCAGTCGTAGCAAGATATATGTAAAGTCAATCAAAAATCATTCATCCTCAAAAGTGCAATCTCCATCTGTGTCAACGTTTCCATCTTCATATTTAGCTGAATGTGGATTTAGTGCCATAACTGATTTGCTGCAGTAGCATTGGCTAGACTCATCGACATGCACGTGTATTCGTAAAGACCAAGGGACGACAAATGCAGTCTTCTCTATATCACTTGTATCCATGGCTACCTGATAATATCCAACTATGCAATCATAATCACGGACATGACATGTAAAGAGGCGTGTACACAGTACATCATTGCAAGAGCGATCCATACCACAGTTCCTGATTAGCGAATTGCATCGTTGCCCCACATGAATAATATACACCAGGCAAACTATCAATGAGCAGGTCAGGTCGAGCTATCTCCGGGAGTTTGGTAGGAAGTGATATCAAAATCAGTCCAGCTCGTACAAGAATAAAAAACGAGTATTATGTCCTTAGGTGATTGATTGAAGAATAAAGTAGTTGACGCAGATGATCCAGACCGGGGAATACGCCGGTCGCCCAGTCGTAATGAAGGGCTAAGAAAGGACTAACGTAGGATGATGACTAACGTTCCTAGATGGTTGATTGAAGAATTAAAGTACCTGACGTAGAAGATCCATTTTAAAGCAGAGCGGAAAGAGCCGTGTAAATAAGTATCAAAAAGTAATAAGTACTCACTCAATTCTGGTCCATGAATAGCTGAAAAAGGGCCGATGTTGTTTCACCCTGACACCATTGTTGTAGTCCGGGCCTTCCTGTTGAGGACTTTCATTTTAACTTCCTATTTCATTAGCTTCCTTTTACTTCGTTGTAGTTCCTCTTTCCTTTTTCTTCGTTAATTCCTTCCTTTCATTTTGTGTGTTTCTCCTTGTAGTATTTCATATTTCATTTATACGGATGGTCCTCCTGTTATATCTATTATCCCATGGTATTTAAAACAATGTTCTCACTTCCAGACAACACAAAATATTTGACAACCATGATTCATTTACAGGTTCATATATTTATTGAATGTTTCGCTAATATATACAAACACGTCCATTCGTCTTAGAAGTCCATCCTTCTTTTTTTTATCGTAGCTAAGCCGTCACTATTTTCTACACAAACGTCTTGTCTTGTAGTCATGTGTTGTACTTCTGCATGAGAGTACAATACATAGTCTCAACTATTAAATAATCTAATTATACTACCTATCTATCTGACTAACTGTCCATTCCTCCGCTGCCATCTGGGGAGCTATGACAGATAGATAGATATATAGATAGAAAGATATATAGATAGAGAGATATATAGATAGAGAGATATATAGATAGAGAGATATATAGATAGAGAGATATATAGATAGAGAGATATATAGATAGAGAGATATATAGATAGAGAGATATATAGATAGAGAGATATATAGAGAGAGATATATAGAGATATAGATATATAGAGATATAGATATATAGAGATATAGATATATAGAGATATAGATATATAGAGATATAGAGATATAGATATATAGAGATATAGATATATAGAGATATAGATATATAGATATATAGATATATAGAGATATAGATATATAGAGATATAGATATATAGAGATATAGAGATATAGAGATATAGAGATATAGATATATAGAGATATAGATATATAGAGATATAGAGATATAGAAAATATGAGATATAGAGATATAGAGATATAGAGATATAGAGATATAGAGATATAGAGATATAGAGATATAGAAATATATAGAGATATAGATATATAGATATATAGAGATATAGATATATAGAGATATAGATATATAGAGATATAGATATATAGAGATATAGAGATATAGATATAGATATAGATATAGATATAGATATAGATATAGATATAGATAGAGATATATATAGATATAGATATAGATATAGATATAGAATTATATATGATATAGATATAGATATAGATATAGATATAGATATAGATATAGATATAGATAGATATAGATAGATATAGATAGATATATGTTAACGATTCTGCTGGGGGTTTCATTATTGTAACTACGGTTTCTTCTCTTTCATTGTGACAAGTGGTAGCAATGACGTATGTGGTAGTATTAGTTGTGCCATTGTTATAATGGTAGTTTTGTAGACAACATAGTACAGACTGGCTTGAAATACCAGACAAACTTATAATAAATAACCAACCGTCATTTCATGAATGTTCCATCTTTATTAACAGATCACATGGTATCACTTAATGCATGTGTACGTGACCAGTATATTCTTGTAGTCGATCTGTCTTCTAAACTGGTCATTTGAGCTACCCTATCTATCTCGTTCTTTGTAACACGTCTGTCCTCTTTGCCGTGTTTTTGTTTCTCCTTTTTTCTTCCTAAGCTATCGCTACCTTACGTCATTTTCTACGTAATTGTCTTGTTGTCATGTGTTGCCCTTCTGTTTTGAGAGTGCAACACATAGTCTATTACGTTATTATTGTATTCTATTGCTTGTCATGCGTTGGTCACCCCTAGGGCTACTCCTACACCTCCGGCGACTTCTGCTTGCCCCAACGGCGACACTCCAATATTAAGTGCACAGGTATATGATATAATTGGGTTCATTAGGTGTGTGACGGCTGAATGGACACAAGGTACCACACGTCACGGAACGTGGCTTCACAACACTTAATCTATAACCAATCAACCACGGTCGAGGGGAGGAAAATCCTGACGGGTTCTCAAGAGGACCAAGTTGAACGAGCTAAATGGGAACTAGTCACCACACGTTGTTGAACGTGACTCGTCAACTGGCCATAGGCGACCATGGCGGACATTAAAGTTAACCCGCTGTGCATATGTGCTGAAACAAATAAACAAAGAAAATTCAGTCACAAAAAAATGTAATTGGACAAATCCCAGGGTAATGCAATGGCATGTCAATCCACTTGGAGGGCAATGCGAGGTGGCTGTACTTGGACTCGGGTGGCACCGCCAACTGTCACTATTTTAACCCCTGTCAATCATGCCAGTCGAAGTTAGATCGAACATTTATATAAGAAGTAAAAAACCCGTATGTATACATATAATTGAATGTTCCTGTGCCATATGCAACACATCCATGCTGTTAAACTGCTATACAGGAACTGAGTCAAGAGCCATCAAGCCACTACCACATCCGTCTTCCTCCAGATGCAGTAGCGTATGGCAGCATAGTCCATCAGAAACCCTTGAATTGCCAGTCGTAGCAACATATACGTTTAAAACAATCGTCAATAATTCAGTTATAACTCACAAAGTCCATCAGTTCCAACCATGCATAGAGGATATGACGTACACTATAAAACATTCACATATACACGCATGGGTTCCCGAAGATGATTGATAATCAACAATCAAGACCAGTGTATTCACATGCTGGTCACCTGCTATAATGCAGGATAAAAGGACAGACAATGAGTCCGTTATCTTTAAAATTACACAATATAAACGAATTTCCTGACCGAGGGGTTTTCACGCCCGGTCGCCTTCAATAAGAAGGATAAAAGGACAGACGTTGAGCCTTTAAATTTCAAAGCACACAATATAAACGAAGATCCAGACCGAGGGTTATCGCCCGGTCGCCATCAATAAGAAGGACTAAATGATAGGCTTTACGTCCCAAAGTTGATAGAAGGAACAAGTAGGGCAGGTAATGACTCTAGGCCCCAAGGTCGATAGAGGTTAAGTCCGGCTCCTAGGGCATGTAATGACCACTCTATGCCTCAAGGATGTTCAAAATATATGTAATTAGAAAGTCAGCATCGTTGAAAATAAAAACATATTCATATAGTCATCCGTACGCCCGTCAAGAGGCGAAAATAGAAATACGAAAATATGGGAATACAGGAATATTGACGATACGCCAAGCACAATCATCAGAGATAAAGCGAAGATGATGTAGAAATGGCAGCAGGTGTAAAGAAAGATAAAATTAGTACTGACTCACTTATTTTCTGTCCACGAATGTATATAGTGACATTATGCCATATACGGGCAGATCTTGTTTCTCTTGCTGACACCATTGTTAACGATTCTGCTGGGGGTTTCATTATTGTAACTACGGTTTCTTCCCTTTCATTGTGACAAGTGGTAGCAATGACGTATGTGGTAGTATTAGTTGTGCCATTTGGATGTTGTCGTAAGAGGTTGTTATAATGGTAGTTTTGTAGACAACATAGTACAGACTGGCTTGAAATACCAGACAAACTTATAATAAATAACCAACCGTCATTTCATGAATGTTCCATCTTTATTAACAGATCACATGGTATCACTTAATGCATGTGTACGTGACCAGTATATTCTTGTAGTCGATCTGTCTTCTAAACTGGTCATTTGAGCTACCCTATCTATCTCGTTCTTTGTAACACGTCTGTCCTCTTTGCCGTGTTTTTGTTTCTCCTTTTCTCTTCCTAAGCTATCGCTACCTTACGTCATTTTTCTACGTAACTGTCATTGTCATGTGTTCCTTTTGTTTTGAGAGTGCAACACTAGTCTCATTATTATTGTATTCTATTGCTTGTCATCGCTGGTCACCCTAGGCTACTCCTACATAATGGATAGATGGATAGATGGATAGATGGATAGATGGATAGATGGATGTGGATGATGGATAATGGATAGATGGATGTGGATAGATGGATAGATGGAATTTGATGGGTAGATGGATAGATGGATAGATGGATAGATGGATAGATGGATGATGGATAGATGGATAGATGGATAGATGGATAGATGGATAGATAGATAGATAGTAGATAGATAGATAGATAATAATAATAATAAGATAGATAGATAATAGATAGATAGATAGATAGATAATGATAGAAAATAGAGATAGAGAGATAGAGAATAGAGATAGATAGATAGAGATAGAGAAAAATAGATAGATAATAATAATAATAATAATAATAATAGATAATAGATAGATAGATGATAGATAATAATAATAGATAGATAGATAGATAGATAGATAGATGATGTAGATAGATAGATAGATAATAATGTAGATAGATAATAGATAATAGATAGATAGATAGTAGATAGATAATAATGATAGATGATAATAATAATAATAATAATGTAGATAGATAGATAGATAGATAAAAGTAGATAATAGATAGAATGAGAGATAGAGAGATGGGGGATAGAGAGGAGAGATAGAGAGATAGAGAGAGAAGATAGAGATGGGGGGTGGGGGGGATGGGGGATGGGGGATGGGGGATGGGGATGGGGGATGGGGATGGGGGATAGAGGGATGGGGATGAGGGGGATAGGGGGGGATAGATGAGGGATAATGGGGATAGAAGAGGAAGTAGAGGGGTAGATAAGGGATAGAAGGGGATAGATAGAATAATAGAGGGATAATGGGGATAAATAGAATAGGGATAAAAGGGATAGATAAGGGGTAATGGGGATAAAGAGGGGGAAATAGAGGGATAATGGGGGAAAAGGGAAAAGAAAGGGGATAATGAGGGGGAATAGAGGGGGAATAGGGAAGATAGAGGGATAAAAGGGGAAATAGAGGGGTAATAGAGGGGAAATAGAGGGGAAATAGGGGATGATAGAGGGGTAATAAAGGGGGGGAAAAGAAGGGAAATAAGGGATAGAAAGGGATAATAGAGGGTAGATAAGGGGGGTAGATAAGGATAGATAGAGGGGTAATAAGGGATGATAGAGGATAATGAGGGGGAAGAGGGGTAATAGAGGGATAGAAGAGGATAGAAGGGGGATAATAGAGGGATAGATAGAGGGATAGATAGAGGGGATAGATAGAGGGATAGATAGAGGGATAGATAGAGGGATAGATAGAGGTGAATGGATAGATAAGGGATAGATAGAGGGATAGATGAGGGATAGATAGAGGGATGATATGTAGTAGGGCGTCCCCTTTTTGTATCCTATTTTCTAGGAGACGCTCTCTTTCTTTGTGCTAGTGTTGGTCACTGAGAGTTTGATAGTAATATTGATGGTCTATCCAGCTGATAGTTTCAAGGGATCCTTGTTTTATGTCTCTTGTGAAGATACAAATATGTTCTCTACAAGGGATATAGTACACATTGTTGTCATTGCAATCCATCTCATTGATCTAGTTATTCCATTTATTGAGTATGCCTGAATTGTAGTAAGTCCCGGTTACTTATTCAGTCCGTTGGGTACTATCTTCCATCGTCGTTCTCGATCCTTATTTAATTGAAGATTTATTGTTGTATATACATGTCTGTCGACAACTTACACAGAGATGAAAATATAAAATGAAATTTCAGTTCATTCTTTTATTTTATATATATTAATTTCAAGAGTATATCACAACATGTCTTCTCGTTGCAATGTCTTTTCAGTCCATCTTGTTGTTTACTCATTGTTCCTAGCAACTGTTACTAAACCGTCACTATTTTACTACACAAAAGCGTCATGTCTCGTAGTTATGTGTTGCACTTCTACATAGAAAGTACAACACATAGTCTCAACTATTAAATAATCTAATTATACTACACTAACTATCTGGCTAACTGTCCATTCCTCCGCTGCCATCTGGGGAACTATGACACCCCCTGGAGACCTCGCCATCGCCCTCGACAGCGAACTCCCAACAAAATCGCACAGGTAGTGTCCAGTAGGGTGATTAGAGTGGTGAGAGCTGAAAGGGAACAAGTCACCTCACGTTTTAACCGTGGCTCCACAACAACTGCTATAACAGCCAACCATGGTCGAAAAGAAAAAGAAAATCCTGACGGGATCTCAGGAAGACCCAAGTTGAATGAGCAAATGGGAACTAGTCACCACACGTCGTTGAACGTGACTCATCAACTGGTCATAGGTGACCATGGCTAACTTCAACAGTAAACCCTCTGTGCTCTTGCGCTGAAACATAAGTAATAGAAAATCGTCAGCATTATTGCATATCAAAATATGAAACATCAGCCGTGTAACTCCGACGGCGACCCAACAGCATAACACTTGGTCAATGTGAGGTGGCTGTACTGGGACATCCATTCCTCACATGAGGTAGTATTGGTTTGATGGCAGCTTGCATCAGTATGTCACTAACACTATGTCTTTCTTGCATGTCAGAGTCTTGTCACATTATCTGAAATCTCAAACAAAAAAACAAGTTACAAATCGAAATAAAGGAAAAACATATATATAACGTTAAACTTTTCACGTTATATGTCCTCGACGAGTAATATCAACAATCCCCAAACCCAGGGAAATACTGAACTCCTAAGATTTAACATATGACCAACAAATATGGAACAACATATATATGATGCCTAATAGCCAACATCATATATTAATATTAACCAACCCCCAATCCCGAGGAATAAATAATCCAAGAATCCAAAATACTCGGATCGACATCATATAACCTCCATATCTAGCAATGAACGGTGAAAAGTTAATGTCTGCCATCAACATCAACCGACCTCAAATATCCCCACCATTATCAAATAGCAAATAATTAATGTTTGCCATCAACATCAACCGACTTCAAATATCCCCATGATTTTCAAATATCAAATATTAAAATGGGTGATTATCAAATATCTCCCACCATTTCACATTTCAAACTCTAATCGCAAAGTAATCAAATTAATCTTTCCATCAATTGGAACAACATCATAATACCATCGACAGTAGAACTGTCCAACAAACCATCGGGGTTATTTTCTAGACCTCTATAAGAGTGTATTGACAATACACAATTGTCCCAATGAACACGGCCTATGTGGGAATAATACCATTTTACTAGGTTATCCTCAGGAGAGGAGACCTTATAAGCATGTAGCTTATAAATTATATTCATGAATTACTCAGAATTCTCACATCTTTTGATGTGGCGGCCAGATATCATCAGCCGAGATTGGCTCGCATCATTAATGGGGACTATAACATAATAGCCTGATTGGACATCGGGTGTCTGTACTACTCGGTACACCTGTTGGGAATAAAGGTTTCCTAATTTATTGACACCTCTACTATGGTCTATTCTGCCTAGTACCATACTATCAATGGTATAATATCAAATTTTCCTTGTTTAATAGTCTGCTTGTTTATGGAGACTAGCCAACCTGTCGCTGACCTCCCTATGAGCCTCCGTTAATCTCTTTTTCATGGACAGACCAAATAGTCTTTCTCTGCATCGTCAGGATGAAATAAATCTTCTATGATAAAATTTATAGGTAATTGAGGATGTCTACCAAAGAGTAAAAAGTATGGTGACCACCCAGTAGAAGTATGGGGAGTAATATTGTACCCTAACACTATATTAGGTACATGTCTAGACCATTCCACTTTATCCGATTCCTCTAATGAACGGAGCATAGCCAACAATGTCCTATTAAACCTTTCGCATATGGCATTCCCTCGCGGGTTATATGTGGTGGTCTTGGATTTTTATCCCATACATTTGACAGAGTTCAAGAACAATGGAGGACTCAAACCCTTTTCCTTGGTCCGAGTGAAATTTACTGGGTATCCCAAAGTCTGGGATCCATCTACTCTGTATGACTTCTGCCACTGTTTTTGCAGTTTGGTCAATAGTAGGTAAGCGACCACATACTTAGTAAACACATCAGTCATAATCAAGATATGTTTAAACCCATAGTAATCTCTTGGAAGTTCAACAAAATCCATGGCAACCATCTCCAACGGACGGTTGGCTACAATATGACCGTAGGTAGTTGTAATCTTCTTTAGAGGTTTAGACATATTACAAATGGAACAAGATTTCACCAAATTATTGACATCCCCATTCATTCACACCAAAAATCGAGATTTTAATAATGCCAATGTCCTATCACGCCCTTGATGACCGATTTCGTGAATAGCAGCCAATACAATCGTCTAAGACGGAGGAACAATAATTTTTAATCCATCACACTTATTATCCTCATCCCTTCTAATACAAAGTATTCTCTTCAGTGCACAACTTATCATGATGTAACCACAGCCTCTTAGCTTCCTGAATCCACCAGGTCGTGTCCACTGGAGCATCTGTTTCCATAGCTTTTAGTACTACCTGAAGCACCAAGTCCTGTTGCTGCAGCTGTTGTATCTCTTTTAAACCATAAGTGACATGTTGTTTCTTAGCAGTAGTTCCCATCATCTCTACAGTCAACTCACGACTGTAAGAAGGTATTAAACAACAGGTTAATTCCAATATCCTCATCCTCAGACAAGAGATCATAATGCGTCTCGTCCTGCGTCTCGGGCAGGGATAGTGATAAAAAATCGGCATTTTTGTTTAATGTACCTTTACGATGTTTGATTTCGTAATCAAAGACAGCCAACTGAGATAGCCACCTTTGTTCAATGGCCCCAAGATGCGCCTTATTTGAAAAAGTCAAACCCTTATTATCAGTAAAAACAGTCACCTTGTTACCTAATAGATAGGAACGAAACTTTTCAGTTATAGCCCATTTCAAACCCAACAATTCTAGTTTAAAACTGCTCTTTATGTTTTTCTCTTCTCTGCGGAGAGTCCGACTGGCATAAGCTATTACTTTACAGTGAGAATCCTGCTGCTGGCTCAACACAGCTCCCAGACCACTGAAAGACGCATCAATGTCCAAGATAAATGGACTGCCAAAATCGAGGAATCCAGAATGGGTGCAGAAATCAATTTAGATTGAAGATCTCGAAAGAACTTTCACAATCACTACTCCAATGGAACTTAGACAAGCCAGTGGTTAAATGTCGTTTCGATCACGGGTAAACCAGAAGGATGGCATTCATTTACCAAATCCAATAGAGGTTTGGCAATCTGTGAGAATCGGAGTATAAATTTTCTATAATACCCCGCCATGCCCAGAAAGGCCCTCACTTGCTTTACGCTGAGTGGTATCAAGATTCTGTATGGATGCAACTTTGGATTGCTGTGTAATGCCATTTCCAAATAGTGTGACCTAAGAAATCAACAGAATCCCTGCAAAAAAACACATTTATTAGGATTAACTTTTAGACCTATTGATCTTATCCTTTCAGCTTTATTACCTAAACGAATCAAATGGTCATCAAAATCTGTTGAAAAAATCAACATATCATCTAAATATACTAGTAAAGATTTAAACATAAAATCTGACATTGAGTTTTGCATTAGGCGTTGAAAAGTGCCCGCAGAATTAGTCAATCCCATTGGCATTCTTGTATATTCATACAATCCAAAAGGTGTACAAAATGCCGTTTTATCTATGTCCTCCTGTTTCATTGCCACTTGGTAGTACCCACTGGTTAAATCCAGAGTGGTAAACAACTTTGCACCATTCAGGGAGTCCAAGTAGTCATCAATGCGAGGTAAGGGGTACGCATCCTTAATAGTCTTTTGTTCAATTCCGATAATCTACACAGAGGCGCAAAGTTCCGTTCTTCTTCTTTACTAATACTACTGGCGCAGCCCAGGGGCTGACGCTTTCCCGGATGACCTGTTTCTGTAGGAGATCCGCAATATGGTTCTGCACCTCTGTATAGAATGCAGGCGGAATCCGCCTGTATGGCAACTTAATAGGGTTGGTATCCTGTAAACGAATCTCGTGCTGAACTTTGTCAGCATAACCAACATCAAAATCATTATACGAAAATACATCATCATATCTACTCAACAGAGACAACATTGCAGCTTTTTGATTAGGAGATCCATGCATTCTACTCAGATCAAATCGGCTTGATCAATGTTTAATGTTCGATGGCCCAGAAATCCCAAACTTTTCACCAACAGAAACTGCACATTCCACGGAATTCGTAGAAATGACATTAAAATTCACACCACTAGAAGAATCAATTTCACAAATATTGCCTACCACTGTACCATTTGAAAGAAAAACATCTTCATTTGTAATATTCAAAACATGAATAGCCCAAATTCCCCTATTTAAATCAGTTACAGTATTGCAGCATACAATACCCTTTCGCAGCAAAGAACGGTTGGATTCAAAAATGACCTGCCGACCTATACTAATCCACCTTAACTCGAATCCACACAACTCCCAATGAACTAGCCTTAATATGCGATTTCTTTCCCTTAGCAGACCAAATAAAGGCTGGAAGAGAGGACTCCACTTTATCAGGTACGGACTGGATAGAAGGACCTAGAATTGGTCGAAACAACCGCAGACGGCTAAGAATATTTGTCCCAATAATAGCATTATAATCACAACTATTATGAGATGGGGTATCTTTAAAGACATAGAATCCACAATTCTTTAAATAAGTACTGTAGAGCTCAATAGTTACCAACAATATGGCTAAGTAAGGTATAGAAAGTCCATTATGCAGCTTTAAGCTGACCCAATTATCCCCATTTAATATAGATTCTGGAAAATACATGTGAAGGCGCCTCGTGAGAGCCGAAACTGAGATCCTGTGTCTATTAGCCGAAACACATTTCCTATCCATATCTTTCAGATTGATTCCTACCAATTTTGTTTCCGAGGCCCAGTTTTCCCGCACCCAGGGTCGTGCCCCTCTCCCTGAGTGATGTCCGTTTAAATGGCGCTCTCTACCAACATTCAAACTCATGGCCTCCTTGCCACATCCAGAGCAACATGGTTGGGTCCATGACTACCACTACCACCTGAAAGTTAGGAATATAATTACCGCAACGACCATGATACTCAGGATGTTGATCCCCAGGAATGATCCTGGAACCCCTGTTCAGTCTATTTTCCAAGTCCCTTACTCGACGATCCAAACCGTCCCTGACTCCATTATCTTGCAAGGGGATTGGATTAGATTCCCATCTCAAGGCCTCATCACGGCAATGCAGAAATGTGGTGAAGGGCGATCCTGCCACCATAGACATTAACATTCCTGCACAGAGCCTGTCGCGCAGGGACGCAATAAACCGATCCCTGAGATTATTGGGATCGAGGGGTACTGACCCTTCCCGGGTCTGAGCTGCAGTCACCTTCGCAAAAAGGCCAGCCAAACAATGAGAGTAGTCGAGGCACGACTCTCCAGCTCCTTGAGAGGACCCAAAAAGCAGACAGCAGGGCCTGGGCGGACCTTATCCCCAAAGACCCGTAGTAGACCAGCAACAAAACCTCAGGGTCTTGAGCCGTCATAAGCTGAATCTCCAGCTCCTCTCGAACAGAGTTCGAGACATGTTCCATTAGGTGTCACTCTCTCTTGACCCTGTAGGCCTAATAACGCCAGTATAGAGGATGTCTTTCACAAATTCATCCACCGAAGGACCGTCGCGATCTCCAAATGTCCGCACGGACTTACAAGGCGGACGTGGGAAGTGACAAGTAGCTGGTGGCAATGTCCGCAACTCAGGGCAAGTTTCACGTATCTGAAACTGAGGTTCAGACAAGACAGCAGCGGGGCGCGATGGCTCTGGAGGTGCAACCTCCAACATACCCTCCTCACACAATTTTCCACCTCTCGTATTTCTATGAGCCATCCTAAATAGGTAATAGTTACGAGTAGAAAATATAGCTCACAAAAAAACACACACCAGTATGAGTAACAATAGTAAAAAATTGTAAATCCGTGAAAAATTGCGAAGTCCCCAAGCTGGAATACATGTATATAAATTTAACAAGCTGAAAACAAGCGATCAGAACATAGTCAATCAATGAATTAATGTTGAATGTATGTCGAAGTAGAAACAAATACTTACTCTTATCACAGGTAAATTATGTACATAGTATGTAACGAAACACAAGCACAGCATATAATGTCATCTCGTCATCCCAGACAATTGTCATGATTCATCAAAGTCATTGAGTGGTAGATAAATAAGCACCAATAGGTAATCCGTCACTGAGCAAGTGAAATCAAATGGCCCATGGGAGTTGGCGTGAAGATAGTACTGAAATCAATTACGAATGTATCAGAAGACTAACAAGTGGCCTGTCGCTAAAGATTGTTGAAGCAGGAGACGACTTGACGAGGATGAGTCCAAATCTCTGAGTGACAGGAAGATCAACGAAGGTCAGTTACGCTGATTGAAGAATGATATATAATGACCAGAAACAATCGATACCGGGGAAAACCCGCCGGTCCACTGGCCGTGATGAACTACTACCATAGGCCTTGGTAAGGTTGATTGAAGAAAATATGCCTGGCGTCCAAGCATACGACGTTCTCTATATGAAATATGGTCTCTACATGGTTGAATAAAGTAGAATGTCTTGGAAGCAGAGAATGATAAAAAACGGAATGTTTACTCACTCACTTCTGGTCCACTTGGGCTGATGGTATTTTTTTTCTGACACCATATTGTAGTAGAGGCGCCCCTTTTGTATCCTATTTCTAGGAAGCGCTCTCTTTCTTTGTGCTAGTGTTGGTCACTGAGAGTTTGATAGTAATATTGATGGTCTATCCAGCTGATAGTTTCAAGGGATCCTTGTTTTATGTCTCTTGTGAAGATACAAATATGTTCTCTACAAGGGATATAGTACACATTGTTGTCATTGCAATCCATCTCATTGATCTAGTTATTCCATTTATTGAGTATGCCTGAATTGTAGTAAGTCCCGGTTACTTATTCAGTCCGTTGGGTACTATCTTCCATCGTCGTTCTCGATCCTTATTTAATTGAAGATTTATTGTTGTATATACATGTCTGTCGACAACTTACACAGAGATGAAAATATGCAAATGAGAAATTTCAGTTCACATTCTTTTATTTTATATATATTAATTTCAAGAGTATATCACAACATGTCTTCTCGTTGCAATGTCTTTTCAGTCCATCTTGTTGTTTACTCATTGTTCCTAGCAACTGTTACTAGACCGTCACTATTTTACTATACAAAAGCATGTCTCGTAGTTATGTGTTTGCACTTCTACATAGAGTACAACACATAGTCTCAACTATTAAATAATCTAATTATACTACACTAACTATCTGGCTAACTGTCCATTCCTCCGCTGCCATCTGGGAACATGACAGATAGAGGGATAGATAGAGGGATAGATAGAGGGATAGATAGAGGGATAGATAGAGGGATAGATAGAGGGATAGATAGAGGATATAGGGATATAGGGATGGATGGATGGATGGATGGATGGATGGATGGATGGATGGATGGATGGATGGATGGATGGATAGATGGATGGATGGATGGATGGATAGATGGATGGATAGATGGATGGATAGATGGATGGATGGATGGATGGATGGATGGATGGATGGATGGATAGATGGATGGATAGATGGATGGATGGATAGATGGATGGATGGATGGATGGATAGATGGATGGATGGATGGATGGATGGATGGATGGATGGATGGATGGATGGATGGATGGATGGATGGATGGATGGATGGATGGATAGATGGATGGATGGATAGATGGATGGATAGATGGATGGATAGATGGATAGATGGATGGATAGATGGATGGATAGATGGATGGATAGATGGATGGATAGATGGATGGATAGATGGATGGATGGATAGATGGATGGATAGATGGATGGATAGATGGATGGATAGATGGATGGATAGATGGATGGATAGATAGATGGATAGATGTGTAAAGGGTCCACTTTATGGCCCCTTACTTTATTGAAGGTTCGATAATGATGTTAATGATAGTGATGGTACTCCTTTTTCCTCTCCTTATAATATATCATTTATTGTCCTTCTATGTAATCCATTCTATCTCCATTCATTTCTTTGACTCCATTGTCTTCCATTTGTTCCTGAACTCCCTTTTAATCCATTTCTTCTGGTGCATATCCTTTCGTTCCTCTTGGATTGTGGCTACATGATATTTAGCAGTTTAAATTATGCCTTTATTTTGATGATGATTTTCTAGACAGTGTTCGATGATGTTATAAAGCTTGAACTCAATAGTTGGTGGAATTCATAACAAGTTTTTATTCAAGTTACTTGCACTCAGACAGAACACGTCTTCTCAGTCTAAGGGTTCATTGTCGAATCTCTTGTTTGTTTACTAACAGCACCGTTCCTAAATCGTCACTATTTTGCTACACAAAAACGTCATGTCTCGTAGTTATGTGTTGCACTTCTACTTAGAGAGTGCAACACATAGTCTCAACTATATAATATCTAATTATACTACACTAACTATCTGGCTAACTGTCCATTCCTCCGCTGCCACCTGGGGAACTATGACAGATGGATAGATAGATGGATAGATAGATGGATAGATGGATGGATAGATGGATGGATAGATGGATGGATGGATGGATGGATGGATGGATGCATGGATGATGGATGGATGGATGGATGGATGGATGGATGGATGGATGGATGGATGGATGGATGTGTAATAGGCCCTTACGGTGGTGATGACACTTGTAGGTTCTGGCGTAGGCTGATGATATTACCATTCACACAATAAACTTGAGAAGATTTCAATGCAGTTTACATTCTTTATTTATATTTCTCCTTCTATCATGAAACGCGTCCATCTAGGACCATTGCGTCTTGTCTTCTATCTATATTGTTTATTGTTTTTTCTTCCCTATCGTTACTAACACGTCACTCCTAACTACACAAGAACGTCATGTTCAGTAGTTATGTGTTGCGCCTCTGCTTAGAGAGTGCAACACATGGTCTCAACTATTAAATATCTAATTATACTACGCTAACTATCTGGCTAACTGTCCATTCCTCCGCTGCCATCTGGGGAACTATGACACCCCTGAGACCTGCCGTCGCCCCGACGGCGAAATCCAAAAAAATCGCACAGGTAGTGTCCAATAGGGTTATTAGAGTGGTGAGAGCTGAAAGGGAACTAGTCACCTCACGTGATAAACGTGGCTCCACAACAACTAACTATAACAGCCAACCATGGTCGAAAAGGAAAAGAAAATCCTGACGGATCTCAGGAAGACCCAGTTGAACGAGCTAAATGGGAACTAGTCACCACACGCGTTGAACGGACTCGTCAACTGGTCATAGGTGACCATGGTTAACAACAACAGTAAACCCTCTGTGCTCGTGTGCTGAAACCATAGTAATAGAAATTAATCAGCATTACATTAATGAATTGGAAAATATGCGCCATATAACTACGACGGCGACCCAACAGCATAACACTTGGCCAATGTGAGGTGGCTGTACTGGGACATCCATTCCTCACATGAGGTAGTATGGGTTTGATGGCAGCTTGCATCAGTATGTCACTATCACTATGTCTTTCTTGAATGTCAGAGTCTTGTCACACTATCTGAAATCTCAAACAAAACCACAAGTTACAAATCGAAAAGGAAAAACATATATATAAGTTAAACTTCCTACGTTATATGTCCTCCACGAGGTAATATTAACCAACCCCAAACCCAGGGAAATAATAAACTCCCAAGATTTAACATATGACCAATGAATATGGAAAAACTTATATATGATGCCTAATTACCAACATCATATATTAATATTAACTAACCCCCAATCCCAGGGAATGAACGAACTTCCAGTATGCAAATCCGCTCCGAAAATTCTCCACCATAGTGTGAGGCCACGTCTTCCAGACGCAAGTCCACACAACCATTGCAAATTAAGTTACCATCCACATATTTGGATCAACATCATATAACTGTATTAAACATCTCCCCGACGATCCGGAAGGAAGAAATCAACAGCCCAGTTATCTAACCTGGAACCTAATTAACATTTACAAGACCAACAAAAAAATATGCCTCTCAGAGATCAGCATCTAACACTGCTCTGATAAGGTTGAAAACTCATAATTTACCAAATGTACCATATGTGTGTTACACACAAAACATATTCAGTGGTCAGAATGCTCACATCTCTTAATGTGGCGCCCTGATATTATCAGGCGAGATTGACCAGTACCTTCAACCGGAACTATAACGTAATAACCTGATTGATTGCCCGGTGTTTGTACCACCCGATATATCTGTTTGGAATACAGGTTATCTAACTTGCTAGCGTCCCTATTATGGCCAATTCTTCTACGAACCAAACTGTTTATCGGAACAATATCAACTTTCCCTTGTCCAATGTCACCTCTTTTATGGAGACGTGCTACTCTGTCACTGACATCTCTGTGAACCTCTGCTAATCTATTTCTATGAAAGATCAAATTATCCTTCCTGCACATCGGGATGAAACAAATCCTCAATGATGAAATTAATGGGCACTTGGGGATGTCGACCATAAAGTAAAATATGGCGACCATCCTGTAGACGTATGGGGAGTGATATTATAACCCAAGACTACATTAGATACATGACGAGACCATTCTAATTTATCCGAATCCTCAAGCGAACGTAGCATGGTCAACAACGTCCTATTAAATCTTCACATATCCTGTTGCCTCTGTGATTATATGTTGTCGTCCTAGACTTTGCTATTCCATACCTTAGGCAAAGTTCCATTAAAACTGAGGACTCAAACCCTTTTCCATGTAACTTATTGGGAATCCCAAATTCTGGAATCCACCGGGACTGAACTACATCGGCCACGGTCTTCGCGGTCTGGTCTATAGTGGGAATGGCCACGACAAATTTAGTGAACACATCGGTCATCACCAACACATGTTTAAAGCCGCATGAGTCTCTGGGAATCTGACAAATCCATGGCTACTATTTCCAGGGGACGTTCACCATATGGCCTAAGTGGTTGTAATCTCAGAGAGGTTTGGTCATATTACGATAGCACAAGACTTCACTAAATCACTAACATCCCCAGACATACCACACCAAAAAAAATCGAGATCTTAACAATGCTAACGTCTTGTCGCGTCCTTGATGACCGATTTCATGAATAGACGCCAACACCTGTCGTAAGGCGTGAGGTACGATAATCTTTAATCCATCACATCCACTATCCTCACCCGTTCTTATACAAAGTATTCCTTTCTGGATGCATAATTTATCATAGGACAACCACAGCCGTTGTGATTCCCGAGACCAAACAGTTGTGTCCACTGGAGCATCTGTTTCCATAGCCTTCAGTACCACCTGAAGCACCAAGTCCTGCTGCTGCAACTTTTGTATCTCTTTCAAACTATAAGTTACATGCTGTTTCTTTGAAGTAGTTCCCATCATCTCTACAGTCAAATCACAACTGTAAGAAGGTGGTATTAAAATAGTAAGGTTAATCCCAATATCCTCATCCTCCGACGCTACCTCGCATTCTGTCTCTCCTGTGGATATCTAATGGATACGAGACAGGAAACTCTGCATTCTTGTTCAATGTGCCTCTACGATATTTGATTTCGTAATCAAAGACAGCCATCTGAGATAACCATCTTTGCTCGATGGCCCCTAATTGTGCTATTTGAAAAGTCAAACCCTTATTATCAGTAAAAACAGTCACTTTGTTACCTAATAGATAGGAACAAGAAAGCGATTGCAACTGGCAAATACTCGAATAACTACCGAGCAGAGGTAGAGGCAATCAAAGAGGCGGCCGAAATGATCTTGGAGAGAAGAAACACTACATGCAACAAGGTCGTGATATTCACCGATGCTCTATCGGTCATCACGGCACTCAAATGCGTCGGCAAAACTGTGATGAATGAGCTCAAAACGTCCCTCGCTGAACTAACGAGTTCACTCAAACGCACCGTCATCCAGTGCATACCGTCACACTGCAACATTAGGGGAAACGAAGCGGCCGACAAGCTAGCCAAAGAGGGCGGGCGATACCCCAGACTGATCTCGAGATCAGCTATGAGGAAGTCAAACAACCATCGGTTCGCACTATCGAAGCAAATGGACAAAAGACCACCCGCAGTACACAGACAGTGACGGATACTATGGTCTCTCTCGCAGTGAACAAGTTGCTATATTTCGCCTCCGTACCGGCCACAACAAGCTCAGAGCCCACATGTTCCATAAATTTAAAATTGGCACAACTAGCCTGTGCCCATGCAATATGGCAGACATGACGGCAGAACACGTCTTGCAAGACTGTCAACGTTTAGCAGGTATACGAAAAGAGTACTGGCCACAACACACAGAGCTTCATGAAAAGATGTCGGGAGGAACGGAGTCCCTAAACACAACAGTAAAATTCATGATAGAAGTTGGTCCATCAGGCTAGGCCGGGAACGCAAAGAAGAAGAAAAGCTGTACGGAGGAACGGAATCCCTAAAAAAACAGTAAAATTCATGATAGAAGGGTTTCCCTCAGGC
>JADZMA010001008.1:0-26658 GCA_020796225.1 Arion vulgaris
TATTTAATCGTGTCATTTTCCCATCTTTTTAAATTACCAAAGAATGAGTTTTAAAGTCATTTCTTTTTTTAAAATTACCAAAGAATGAGTTTAATACGAATATCACTTCTCATCTCTTGAAACATTACCAAAGAATGAGTTTAATGCAAGAGTCACTTCTCACTTCCCTTATCTCTCAAGCACATTATTTCTGTTAAGATCGACACCAAACAAACAGACTTCTAACACCAGGTCCTTGACCTGGAAATCTGATAACAGATCAGGAACTTCTATGACTGAAATACAAGATGTACTTTTAAGAGAGAAAACTTCTGTATCCGGTCAGTTTGTTAAGAAGGATACTATTACATGTAATTTAATGTCGTGATTGCTTTATTTCTGGAACCACTGAGAGAGAAATCGAAAATGAGAAAGAGAGAGAGAGAGAGAAGCAAACAGAGACAGGGATTATAGATACAGATAATTATAGATGACCAGTTAGATAGTCAGACAAATGTATGGACAAACATAACAATAATAGATAAATAGATTAATAAAGTAACTGATGGATAGACAGATGGATGGGTGTACAGACATAACAATAATAGATAAATAGATTAATAGAGTAACTGATAGATAGACAGATGGATGGATGGACAGACATAACAATAATAGATAAATAGATTAATAGAGTAACTGATGGATAGACAGATGGATGGATGGACCGACATAACAATAATAGATTAATAGATTAATAGAGTAACTGATGGATAGACAGATGGATGGGTGTACAGACATAATAATAATAGATAAATAGATTAATAGAGTAACAGATGGATAGACAGATAGATGGATGGACAGACATTTTCAGGACAGAGTTTTTCAGGACTGCTGTTATGAGAGTCAAGTTCTGGAAGCGACACGCTACTTGATGATGATGATGATCATGTATGTATGGAGACTCCCAACGGTTTAATTGTTAGTAAACTCGCTACTTAGGTCCATGTTCAATTTCACAGTGGACGTGGAATATTTTTCCATCCGTAGCGGCTCTCAGGTCGACGCAGCCTCAATTCGATTTCAGAAAAAAAACACTGAAAAGTAAAGACGCGAACATGATATCACCAAAGACAATACATTCATACCAACTAACAAATGTAATTAGTTTGCGGTGGTGTAGGACAAGTGATTCATTTCATGCGCTAAGCAAGTTTCAACGGTTTCGTTAATTATAATTAATATTCAAGTCAGCATTCTTATTCCAAACATTTCAACAAAGCTCTTAAAGATTGCAGTGACGCATGTACTGAATAATTGTGTGCAAGAGTAAAAAGGGCATTATTATTTCGTGTTAAGCAGTTTGTACTGTTCCAATGTCGGTGTAGAAAATAATAAAACAAAATAGTCAATGACATGTTTTTAAAATACTGTTGGAAGTGGATTTGCTAGAACTCTGATCATGCAGGTGATCTGTTGGAACAATCACCATACCACCTCCTATACCACACCCTATACCACACCCTATACCACCTCCTATACCACTCCTATACCACCTCCTATACCACCTCCTAACACACTCCTATCCACCTCTATACACTCCTATACCACACTCCTATACCACACTCCTATACACACCATACCACTCTCGATATTCTCCATCTAAAACTATAACAGAATGATCAATATTTCATGAACTAATGATAAATTATTTCAGAACTGTACAAATGTAATATCTCGATGAAATCAATTTAGATTAACTATTCAAATTGTAAATAAATTGAGTTTTGACCAAAGTCAGTCTTGTGGAGTTTTAACTAGGGTCAGTCTTGTGATATCTTGATTATATCAACAATTGATGTATTGAAATATTATAGTCTGTTTTATGTTTTGAGCCTTTTCTGTCTAAGCTAGATAGAACAACAAAGACTATGCATATTCTCTGTGGCATCCAAGATGAAAATGGATACAGGATACCACATACTCGTATAAAGATGTCTGCGTAAAATAATGAAGATAAAATGGAATGAATTCAGAAGAAGTGATGAACTCAGATAAATGTCGGGTCAACCACTAGTGACAACTGTTATAAGAAAGAGAAGATGGAGATATGTTGGACACACTTGAGGAGAAATGATCAACGAATATCAAAGAGGCATTGAAGTGGGATGCAAAGGGTTCAAGAAAGAGAGGACGACCTAAGGAGACCCTGAAACGAACTTTGCTAAGAGAGGCAAGAAATATCGGTCTCAGTTCCATGGAGGAGATTGAACGAGTTGCCCAGGATAGAGCGGTATGGAGAAATTACTTGCAGGCCCTATGTAACGGTACGAGAGGAATTATTATTATTATACCACATATAACTTAAATAGGACATCAACACAGGCAAACCATTTATACCAACTAATGTTGTAGCCTCAGAGATAACAGAGGCGACTAAAGAGACTATCTACAAAACTAACTTAAGGACCCGTTTTAGAAATCGTTTCTTGACCTGACGATGTAAGACAAACAGGATTGTAGAAAAGAAAGAATGTTGTAGATAATAGTGGTAAAAGCTAATAAACATTGAATTTACACACACGCGTCCACATAATGGGTAACATTAAGGGACTGCGTACACTTCTACCTCATATTTGAAAACATCGGATATAGGTAGTACAAATCTCTGCTACGTGATTTTTAGGGTAGGTTGTTTTTTTTGTTGCATATTCAAGTCCTTCGCTCCCTAAGCCTATTCACTGGTTCACGGGTTTTTTAAAGTAGACCAAGCTAAAATATAGGCTAATGTAGTACATTTTGCGATATAAATGCGACCAAACGTAAAAAATATAGGCTAATGTAGTATATTTTGCAATATAAATGCGTCTAAACGTAAAAAATATAGACTAATGTAGTATATTTTGCAATATAAGTGCGTCTAAACGTAAAAAATATAGGCTAATGTAGTATATTTTTAATATAAATGCGTCTAAACGTAAAAATATAGGCTAATGTAGTATATTTTGCAATATAAATGCGTCTAAACGTAAAAAATATAGGCTAATGTAGTATATTTTGCAATATAAATGCGTCTAAACGTAAAAAATATAGACTAATGTAGTATATTTTGCAATATAAATGCGTCTAAACGTAAAAAATATAGGCTAATGTAGTATATTTTGCAATATAAATGCGTCTAAACGTAAAAAATATAGACTAATGTAGTATATTTTGCAATATAAGTGCGTCTAAACATAAAAAATATAGGCTAATGTAGTATATTTTGCAATATAAATGCGTCTAAACGTAAAAATATAGCAATTGTATATTTCAACTATAAATGCTCCAAACTAAAATATAGGTAATGTAGTATTTTATATAAATAGACGTCTAAACGTAAAAATATAGCTAATGTAGTATATTTTGCAATATAAATGCGTCTAAACGTAAAAAATATAGACTAATGTAGTATATTTTGCAATATAAATGCGTCTAAACGTAAAAAATATAGGCTAATGTAGTATATTTTGCAATATAAATGCTCTAAACTAAAAATATAGACTAATGTAGTATATTTTGCAATATAAGTGCGTCTAAACTAAAAATATAGGCTAATGTAGTATATTTTGCAATATAAATGCGTCTAAACGTAAAAATATAGCTAATGTAGTATATTTTGCAATATAAATGCGTCTAAACGTAAAAAATATAGACTAATGTAGTATATTTTGCAATATAAATGCGTCTAAACGTAAAAAATATAGGCTAATGTAGTATATTTTGCAATATAAATGCTTCCAAACGTAAAAAAAGATTGCAGGATGAAAGTGTTAAGATTGCCTCTTTATTACGCCTGATATTTATATTTATGAGGACACAAGATACATTGGATGTAGGAAAAGAAAGAGACACGGTTATGATGGAGCAGTGACCCAGAGATGTAATTTGAAGTAGAAGATTGCGATCACAATGGTTGAAGAATGACTCATTTAACTAAGTTCCTGAATAAGAACAGCAGCCAAACGTCTACCTGACTGCTAATGATTGATTGGTTCCTCGTCCGTGAAGGACAGTTTTGTTCTATTTCTAACATCAGTAATGAAGTCCAGTCATGCCAAAGCTGTTAAGTAGAAACTGTGGCAATAGTAAATAGATATTGTAGAAATATGATATTTTTTTTTTTTTTTACCGATCCAGAAGCCTGAGCTTTCAGTTCTTCGGCTCGGTGCCGTGGACATAGTAACCCTTCGGTTTCATGCCACGAACACCTTGAATCTGGTGAACTTGTGGCTTTTCTGCCAGCCCACGGAATTGAGCCCGAACTCACAGTGAGCTTGTCACCCGTAGTCCAACGCGTTACGAACACGCTGGGCAGACGGGCGAAGAAATCTGATAAACGAACAAGAATAAGTTGGAGTTGAGTGCCGTCTTCTCGTCTTCTTCTTCTTCTTCTTGTTGCATATTATATAGATCTGTTGAGTTTACACGTATTTGTCATCCAGTGCCAGATTTCAAATTTGTCAATTTTTTTAAGCTGTCATTACTGGCTGTAGTACCGTTTTTTTAAGCTGTCATTACTGGCTGTAGTACCGTTTTTTAAAGCTGTCATTACTGGCTGTAGTACCGTTTTTTTAAGCTGTCATTACTGGCTGTAGTACCGTTTTTTAAAGCTGTCATTACTGGCTGTAGTAAATCATGCTGTCGTTTTTAAGCTGTCATTACTGGCTGTAGTACCGTTTTTAAGCTGTCATTACTGGCTGTAGTACCGTTTTTAAAGCGATGTAGAACAAGGAAGACTAGAGCTTGAGAACTTTAATGGCCGTTTGGCTAGTGCAGTCGCCACGACGCTGTTCAGGCTAGGATATTTCTTTTATGCCCCGACAGAAAAATCCTTGGCCTTACCGTTTATTGAACACTGGTCTGCCACAAGGGAACCGCACTCTAATCATTTCGCCAGACGCTTTTTGTTTTATTCTTTCTTTTTTTCTTTTATCCAATCCTGTTTTGTCTCACATCGTCAGGATAAGAAGTGATTTCTAGAATGAATCCTTTTGTGCGCTTTATAAAGTCTTTCGTCGCCTCTGCTATCTCTGATGTCCACGTTTGCGTGGCCGGCCTTTTGCTATATATCCATTGTATCGGACCGAATCATTTAATTTGTTGTTACTTGATAAAGTTCAGTACTGATACTGTAACCACTTTTTTTCCTGACGTCTTCATTTCTCCACTGGTCTTTCTTGTACCCCCAACATTCTGCGCAGACACTATATCTTTGTCGTTACTAGTTTTCTTCTATTATTTGATGTCAGTGTCCAGGTTTGGCACTGATAGGATAATGTGGGGAGAAAGATTGTGTTGAACATTGCTCTTTTCGTGTTCATGGTGACATGTTTGCATTTTAAAATTGGCGTCATTTGTCCTATCATCTCTCTCTCTCTCTCTCTCTCTCTCTCCTCTCCTCTTGCGATCACGCCCAGACCGATGTACCAGACTTCCCCATAAATTCTATTCATTGGAATTCTGATTCATGCAGCCTTAGCATTGGTGTGTTTTACGTCACATCTTCAGCACCATTTGGAGCTCTCGTGCTTATCCTTCGGCGATGTGTCCGGTTTCAGCCAGCGTTTACTTGGTTCGCTCTCCGTTCTGTAGTCATCTAGTGTTTTTTACGGTGTTGGGTAGCTAACCCCACTCCAACCTCCTTAGTCGCCTCTTACGACATACGTGGCAGGTACAGTGTTTCTATTCGTTACACCCAATTTGGTACCCGTAACCACTCTGGTACTCCTATTATTTGATTTGTTTTGTTGCATCTGTATTATATTTCATTAGTTATTCTTCGGTTTCTCTGTTTTAAAACTGTTGAAAACAAAAATCTAAAGGCGAAGGATTGACTTAAATTGCACTGGGTTACCCATATGGCTCCACTCTTCAGTAGAAATGACATGCCATCTACAAGAAATGACATGCCATCTACAAAGAAATGACATGCCATCTACAAAGAAATGACATGTCATCTACAATGAAATGACATGCCATCTACAAAGAAATGACATGTCATCTACAAAGAAATGGCATGCCATCTACAAAGAAATGACATGCCATCTACAAAGAAATGACATGTCATCTACAATGAAATGACATGCCATCTACAAAGAAATGACATGCCATCTACAAAGAAATGACATCCATCTAAAAGAAATGACATGTCATCTACAAAGAAATGACATGCCATCTACAAAGAAATGACATGCCATCTACAAAGAAATGACATACATCTCGAAGTTTCTCTTTTTAAAAGAAAACAAAATCTAAAGGAAATTTACATGCCATCTACCAAATGACTCCATCTCAGTAGAAATGACATGCCATCTACAAAGAAATGACATGCCATCTACAAAGAAATGACATGTCATCTACAAAGAAATGACATGTCATCTACAAAGAAATGACATGCCATCTACAAAGAAATGACATGATCTACTAAAGAAATGACATGTCATCTACAAAGAAATGACATGTCATCTACAATGAAATGGCATGCCATCTACAAAGAAATGACATGTCATCTACAAAGAAATGACATGCCATCTACAAAGAAATGACATGTCATCTACAAAGAAATGACATGCCATCTACAAAGTGATGTATCTACAAAGAAATACATGCTCTACAAAAAAGATGTATCTACAAAGAAAAATGCCACTATAAAAGACTGGTCTGCATCTAAAAAAATCATCATAGCAAGAAATGACCATTCATCTCAAAGATGCATATATCTAAGTTAATGATGTTATAAAAGTATTTGAATGTATTAAATGAAAGCTTGTTTAGCAATTTGAAGACAATTTTTAGAATGACATGCATTACAAAAAATGAACATCAAAAGGGTTTTAAAACATTAAACAATAAGATAATTCGAAACATTAAAGATGAATGGTTTAAAACTCATCAAACAAAAACCCATTCCTAGAAACATTAAGTGGTTATAAAGTAAGTTTTAAAATGAAATTCTTACATCAAAAAAAACAGTTTAAAAAGTACAAGCAAAATTTAACAAAGATGAAAAGTTTTAAACTTTAAAAAATTTCATTTTAAGCTTTTAAAATAACAATTTTTTTCCAAAAAAACTTTCGAAATTTTTTAATCTTTTATAATACGTTATAAATGTACTATATAATATCTTAAAATACGTTTTAAATCATGCAGCACTGTGAAAAGTTTTAAAATATGCATCAGCAAAAACCAGTTTTCAAACTAAAAATTCGAGTACGAATCCTGTTCATGTTGAAATATCATCAGTCCAGCACACTAAATGAACTACCAATCTTTGATGATATCTCTTCCTGTTGATATAAGATTACGAGAAATCTAATACGGTGGAGGAAGTTGTTAAACCGTAAGAGATAAGATATATATCTGACTACGGTGGATTCATGGGCGTCCATGCATTAATGCAAAGGTGGGGCAAGTTGCACCCTTCTTTAAAATTGATTTTTCATAAAACAGTTTTATTCGAATCTTATCTTCTTCATTTCGGCGTATTAACACTTTACCCTTCTGGGCCGATATATTGGCTCTCGTTAAGTTTTAAGATAACGCAAAGTCTGTATACTAGATAGTTCAGTATATATTGTAATATAAATTCGTCGAGAGGTTAAAAAACAAATTACGGAGTCAAAGAGTTAAACTACCAACTAATTTTGTTTCGTTTTGCCCCTCCCTGGAAAATCCTCTATAGACGCCCATGGGTGAATCAGACCATATGTTTTTTATATTTATAACAAAATAACATATCATACACCAATCTAAAATATCTGCTATTGCTTATTATAAATCAGTGATTCTCAAATCTCTTGTAGTGTGGGTACAGTAATGGAAAATACATGTTTTCATACACTGTGGTACATTTAGAAACATGGTATAAGAACCGTCTGTTTCTTTGACCAACGATGCGATGTACGAAAATCAACAAATCTGACCGACGATACACGAAGAGGGATTTCGTTAATATCGCATCTGTTGCCTTTACAGTTCCATTGTTTTTATAGTACCAATCTTTTATTGAACTGGCGTGAGAGTTGATATGTGTTTGGGAAACTTGTTCTCATAAGTATTATTATTATTGTTATTATTGTTATTGCTAAATGGTTTCCGCGCCTTCACAGTTATAAGTCAGATGCGCCTCAATATAAAACAACTTTGGACAACACTGTTGTACACTGTATAATCTGATACATTGAGACCAGAGCTGAGGAATCTTTGATAGTTCTTTGATAGTCGCTCGAGTGGTTACCGGGGCCCAAATTGGGGTGTTTAAAGGGTTTTAAAGCCGAAGGATTGACTTCATTGACCGGGTTTTACCCCATATGGCTCGGTCCCTCTCCGCAGAAATGGCACACCACCTGCCGAGAGTATTGCACAAAGAACGAACTCCGTAGCTCTGGCAACAGTCTTAGGGTCTCTGGAAAAACTACACTCGTGAACAGAAGGCCTGGTCCGAATTCGAAGCCACGGACTTCGACTCGCAAGGCAAAGGGCTTAGCCAATCAGCCACAGAAACCCCCGTAAAATAAAATTGGGGTGTAAAGAATACAACCACTGTTACCTACCACGCATGTCGTAAGAGTCGACTAAGAAGGTGGGCGTAGGACTAACTACCCCACACCGTAAAAACACTAGATGGCTACAGAACGGAGAGCGAACCGTGTAAGCGCTGGCTGAAACCGGACACATCGCCGAAGGATAAGCACCAGCGCTCCAAATGGTGCTGAAGATGTGACGTAAATCCCACCAATGCCAAGGCTACATGAATCAGATTTCCACATGAATAGAAGTTATGGGGAAATCTAGTACATCGGTTTGGGCGGTGATCGCAAGAGATATATATAGTTCTGAAAATGGACATTCTGAATTACTTCAACAAACAATATCCAACTTCACAGTGGTTCTCATACCTTCACCAATGGATCTCCAGAAACGGCATTAACAAAAGGTTACTCTATCATTTCATAAGATTCTCAAAAGACTATTCATACAACACATGTAAAACGTGTCCACCTGTTTCCCCTGTTCTATGTACACGTACCACCATCCACTAATATATAGTAGGATGCTCAATATGCTATCTTTGTACACATTAATCTTCCTGTTAATGGCCAGTATCAAATTTTAAAACACTCTATGTGTTAGCCTGGCACAACAAACTCTAAAAATGTATAGAGTTGGCCCTGACCTGGTTACGGTTGTTAAGAGCATGCCGAACTTACTGTGTACCTCCTCATCCAGCGAGAGGTCATATGTGATGGCAGATCCGAGATAAAACTAGCTGATTTACGACCCCACACTTAGAAGCCACGTATTTTTGTGTGTGCTCCTTGTCCTGGATCATCACGCTGATTTTTAAAACTGATTATGAGATTGAAATCATCACAGAACTAGGCAAGCAGAACTAGGCAAATATGGTTACAAGAGTCTGAAGTTCGACATCTACATATTGTATCGGCGTCTGTGTGTTTGATCGGCCTATGTGTGTTTGATCGGTGTATGTGTGTGTGCTCATCTTCTGTAGTTTAAAAATGCAGCAATTTCTTCTGTCTCTTTCTCAATTATGATTTGCCTCGCAGCGTCATGATAAGAAGAGATTTATAGAACGTGCTTTTGTGTGCGCATCATAAACATTGTTTTTCGTCGTCTCTGTTATCTCTGAGTCCACCGTTTACTGGGCATTCTGCTTTGTATACATCCTTCGGAGTAACATTGCGTTTTTGTCAGTTCGCTTGCTATGAATTCAGGAGTAGTCGTTACACCTAATATGACTTCTCTGACTGATTTTTGCGTGAATGTATGCTTTTTACCTCACAAGAGTTCCTCACTATTCAGGCTAGACTTGTTCCACCTTCAGAGGTACTTGTAGTTAGATATCCTAGCAGCCTTATCCGACTTTACAAGTACATATAATTTAGATCCTCGAGTGAAGGATCAAAGTCTCCTGTTGTCCAACCGCATACCATGTGCATACCATAGAATTGTTATCTTTGGTTTTCCTGCTGACCTGTACTGTCAGAATTTTAAGGCAAGCTGTCACTGGCGTCGAGTGTGATCACCTTCTCTACTCGATGGCCCCAATTATCACATTCATTCTCTTATGTCTTGCTTTCAAGCGTGTTAGATTAAATATTGCATTTAATCAAAATAGAGAGAGAGAGAGAGAGACATTAAAAGTTGCACAAAGAACAGTTTCGTAGAATCCACCATAATGACAAGGAGCAGGAAACCTTTGACATTCATTGCAGTCGACTTTGGATGGGAAGATGGCAGCTAATCAATCATGGTGTTACTGGGGATGATATATTTTACGGGGAATGCTAGAGTTCTACGGAATGCAACGAAACTAAGGGCTGAGGCTGGAGATGACAACAAAAACTGCACTGTAGATGAGACATCGATTCTACAATTTAGAATCACACACAGACCAACACACAGATGGAGACACACACATACACACACAGACACACACACAGTCACACACACATATACACACACAGACGGACAGCAACACACATACACACACACACATACATACAGAGAAGACAGCAACTGTTATGGTGAGCTTGTTGATGAGAGAAAAAACAAACACTTATAAACATGCCCTCCCATGAGGCCATTACCTTGTAGTGGTGGGGGCTTGGTACCTCAATGATCCAGAAAGCTATGCCGGCAGGAACGTTCTGTTCCTGGAAGGGTTACCCATGCCGGACAGGTCCAAGGTGAGAGGTCAGACTAAATGTGGCCTCCTGGTCCTCCAGGTTGGGGTTGGGCGCAGTGCTAAAACTCTGCCCCATAAAAAGAAAATGTTACAGAAACTTCAAAGGAAAAAATGTTCTCGATGTCCAGCGGTCTTGAGACAGAGTACCACTGTCAGCATGAACAGTATGGGTGAAAGCCGCAAGGAAGCCCACGCTGGGAATTCAAGTCTGCTGGATGTCAAATCTAAACTAAGAATAGAATTCTGGAACGTCAGAACAATGTTCGAGACCACAAAGACAGCACAGGTGGTAAAAGAGATGCAACACTATAAATTACACCTTCTAGGGGTCAGCGAAAGTAGATGGACAGGCTTTGACAGACGGCAACTAGAACAGGGGAAACCATCTTGTACTCAGGAAGAGACGACAGGAATCATTCAGCAGGAGTTGCACTAATAATAAGGAAAGGATTGAATAAACATCTCTTAGAGTGGCACCCGATTAATGAAAGATTGTTGAAAGCCCGATTTAATGGGAAACAAGGAAAGCTAACTATCATTCAATGCTATGCACCCACTAACGAAGCCGAAGAAGAGGACAAAAACACATTTTATAGAAGGTTACAGGAAATAGTGGACAAGGTTCCAGCTCAGGACGTTTTGTGCATAATGGGAGACCTAAACGCAAAAGTTGGCAACAATAACAGACACAGAGAAGCAATAATGGGGAAAGAGGGATGTGGCACTGCAAATGAAAATGGAGAAATGTTGAGCAATTTTTGTCTAGAAAACAGACTGATCATAGGAGGAACATTGTTTCCACACAGGACCATACACAAGTACACATGGATATCCCCAAATGGAAGAGATGAAAACCAGATAGACCACTTTATGATCAACAGTAAATGGCAAAAGACATTACTTGATGTAAAGGTGAAAAGAGGAGCTGACGTGGACAGCGACCACCACCTTGTCGTTGCCATGATCAGGCTCAAACTCAAGAAAACATATATACAAGCCAAGACAAGAACAGAATCCTTTAATGTTAACTTATTAAAAGATAGAGAGATTGCTACAAAATATATAGTGGAACTAAAGAACAGATTTAAAATCCTGTCAGAGCAGTCAGACACAACACCAACTGAAAATATCCAAGAAAAATGGAATGCGATCAAAGGCACATATAAAATAGTTAGCAGTAGTATACTGGGAACCAGTAAAGGACAACATAAAGAGTGGATAAGTGGCCAGACCTTAGAATACATCCAAAAGCGAAAGGAGAAAAAAATTCTCATCAATAGCATTAGATCAGAACGTCAAAAAGATAAGGCAAGAAAAGAATATACAGAAATAAACAAAATGGTAAAAAGAAGTGCTAGAACAGACAAGAGAAAATTTAGGGAAAAGACAGCAGAAATAGCAGAAAAGGCTGCTAAAGTACATGATCTGCACACACTGTACAAGATTACCAAACAATTATGGGGAGGTAAAAGACACAACCATAACATGCCAGTCAGAAACAGTCTAGGACAACTGTTGACAACAGAGCAGGAGCAGGATATGAGATGGACATCCCACTTTGAAGATGTGCTAAACAGACCTGATCCTGAACATCCACCGGATATTCCACCGGCCGCACAGGATATTGATATCAACCTCAAATTGCCAGAAAAGCAAGAAATAGTAAAGCTATTGGATCCCTGAGAAACAACAAAGCCCCGGGAAATGATGAAATGACAGCAGAGCTTTTCAAGATCGATCCCATCTTAGCTGCAAACATATTAGAGCCATTGTTTGCAGATATCTGGGAGAAGAAGAATTGCCTAAGGATTGGACTAGGGGTACTGTAGTGAAAATCCCCAAGAAAGGAGATCTAACAGATTGCAATAACTGGAGAGGAATCACGTTGCTTTCAATCCCAAGTAAGATATTCTGCAAAATTATCATAATGCGAATACAAGAAGCAATAGATAAGTGTCTACGAATGGAGCAAGCAGGATTTAGGAAAGGAAGAGGAACAAATGAACATATATTTACCCTGGGTAACATTTTAGAACAATGTAGCGAGTGGCAAAGGACTATATACATCAACTTCATAGATTTTGAAAAGGCATTCGACAGCGTCCACAGAGACAGCCTATGGAAGATACTAAGACAATACGGCGTACCGCAGAAGCTTGTTAACATCATAGCCCTCTTCTATAAAGATTTCTCCTGCAACCTAAAGAATTCCAACAAAACATTTCTAGTAAAATCTGGTGTAAGACAGGGATGCGTAATGTCCTCTCTTTTGTTTAGTATTACAATTGACTGGGTGCTAAAAAAGGCCATAAATCAACAAGCACCAAGAGGAATAAGATGGACCCCTTTCGATATGCTTGAGGATCTGGACTTTGCAGATGATATAGCCCTGGTGTCACACAAATATGAACATATACAAGAGAAAAGTACAATACTTCACAGCACGGCAAAGACAGTAGGCCTCAAACAAACACAGGAAAACAAAAATTATGACAAACAGTGAAATCCAACAACCAGTAATGTTAGAAAATGAAACACTGGAAAGGGTTGAGCAGTTTACATATCTTGGTAGCGTACTGACACTAAATGGTGGCACAGAGGAAGATCTAAAATCACGTCTAAGTAAGGCCAGAACCGCTTTTGCCAGAATGAAACCAGTATGGAAGTCCAAAATCTACAATAGGACCACAAAGCTTAAACTCTATAAAAGCATTGTTTTGCCAGTTTTACTCTACGGATCGGAATGTTGGAGGATGACCAAAGGAGATACTAGCAGGCTGTCAGTTTTCCACCACTCTTGTCTTCGCAGAATCTTGGGAATCTTTTGGCCAGTAAAATATCCAATAACCAACTACTCCAAGATACAAGACAAAAGGCAATGAATGACATACTCAAAAGAGAAGATGAAATGGCTCGGACATGTTATGAGAATGAGACAAGAAATGCCTGCAAGGGTAGCCCTCACTTGGACACCAGAAGGAAAGAGAAAGAAAGGCAGACCACGGACAACATGGAGGCGCATGATGGAAGAGGAACTGGACACCGCATCTCTGACGTGGGGCTCTGCGCTGAAGGTTGCACGGGACAGGAGAGCATGGAAAGTCCTTTCTGAAGCCCCATGTGTCACTAGGCATGACGGGATTAAGTAGTAAGTATAAACATGCGCATATATTTTACACTATCATTTCTATCGTCTACATTTTGACCACATTACTAAACAATAGAACATTTAACATGGTGTGTATATGATGAGTAATACAGCACACCAATTGGCACATATGTTACATGACACGATGAGATTGCCACGTTGTATTGTGTGCATATTATTTTGAACTGATTTTGGAGTAAATTGGCAATGACTCATCCAGATGTCAGTACTGGCTGTATGTAGTACTGAAAACTTTCTTTTTGACTGAAATTGGCAATGATTTGTTGCACATAATGTACACATTTTCTGAAAACTGTTTTGTCTGACATACTCTACTCTTTATTTTTAATCTGCATCTATCATCTGATGTTATTTGTGTTCCAAGATATTTAAATTGATCTTATCTAATTTTTTTATGAATTTGAATTTCATACCCTTTACTTTGTTGTTGTATTTTGATGTAATCTACTTTGTTGAGAAAGCGATACGTTTATATATATATAATGAGATGTGTACTCAAGATATTCTGGAGTGTCGGAGTATCATATAATGAGATACTGAAATATGCTGATGTTTCCTACTGTCATCCGATAAATGCAGCTCAAGGTGGCTTGGTTTCGAACCCTAATAAATAACGGCCTGATCCCACCCAAGGATGTTCTAAATGGAAAAGGGGCTTCTGAGAAACGAACGGGGGTGCTATCTTTCCTACGCTTGATTGATTGATTGATTGATTGATTGATTAATTGATTGATTGATTGATTGATGGACCATCATCATTACACTTCGGTAAGTAGTCGTATGTGCTCCGATCTCTTTCTTACATAGGAAGATCTCAACCATAGTCCACGAACTCCATAGCACCGGCCAAGGCTCCCGATATAATTTTGAAGATGGTGAAGATATTTTTGTAGGAATATTTTGTTTCACATTTTTTCCAATGAATTTTGCCTGGCAGCGGCTTTCCAGTCTGATTTTCTTGATTTTGAACTGCAAGGGTTTGCACGTGTTCCTTTACGTGCTAATATTGAACACGGGACCTACGTTGTATCGTCCGTCTCCGATAGGAATAGGAACTCCATCTCACCTACACTGAAATCGGGGATCTCTGGAAAAATATCCAGATGGCTTCACGAGGGAGCGAACCTTGTACCTTTGGTGCGAGAGACAAACACCTAACATCTACGCAACAGAGACTCATTTTCCTGCGTTACAAATGTATAAGCACGTGTGACTTGAAGATGCTTGAAATCAATACACAAGACTGGTAGAAGTTCGCCAGGGACAGATTCAGCTGAAAACAAGCTCTAAATACGGCGTTGAGAACTGTTAATTAAAGTCTTGCAAAGGAAAACTTTCTGACATAACATTTCCAGGAGAAAGTAAACGAAATTCCATAGCTCTACGCCATGGGCGAGCCGCTGTAGCGTAGTTGTTAGTGAACTCGCTTCGCAAGGCTGGTGGTCTGGGTTCAGCTCCCGCAATGTGCGTGGAATTTTTCCCGACCGCGACGGCTCTCAGGTCGACCCAGCCTCAACTGGGTACCAGACATGCTCTGGGAAAGTAAAGGCGGCCGGCGTGATGCTGACCACATCACCCATCGTGTGCCGATGGTCAATGAAAAATACAGGCCTAACACTGTATTGACCTATATACCACGAGGTATGAAAGGGTTCCTTTACTTTTTACGCCATGGGCGTTACACCATGGGCGATATACCACAGGCGCTACACCGTGTGCTACACCACAGGTGCTAGACCACGGGCGTTACACCGTGGGCGCTACACACAGGTGTTAAACCACATTTGCTACAACACAGGCGCTACACCATGGACGTTGCACCACAGGTACTACACAACAGGTGCTACACCACAGGTACTACACAACAGGTGCTACACCACAGGTACTACACAACAGGTGCTACACCACAAGTGCTACACTACAGCCGATACACCACAGGTGCTAAACCACAGGTGCTACACCACATGTACTACACCATGGGAGCTACACCACAGGTACTACAACATGGGCGCTACAGAATAAGTACTACACCATGGGCAATACACCACAGATACAACAACATGGGCGCTACACCACAGGTACTACACCATGGGCGCTACTTCACAGGTACTACACCATGGACGCTAATTCATTATCTTGACACTAACAGACTGCCACCATCAAATAGAAAGATCAACAAAACATATAATAATTAACACATATACAAAGCAAGTGATATCGAACCATCTACAATTCAATGACGTCAAAAATTGTGAGGAGACACGTACAAACAGAATAGCAAAAGAAAATCTGTATTTAACAATTACTATAGAGAAAGAAAAAAAAAGAAAGAAAACATGACAAGAATCTATCGAACCGTAAGAGAAGAGAATGACATTTCTAGTTATAAGCTAACCACGTGATTATGGTCGATTGGCTAACTATTGTCAGCAACAGTGTGAGTCAATATTGAGGAGCCTCTTTACACGTCCCTCTTTCCAATAAAATGTAATCACCTCGTCTGATTTCACAAAGCCAGGCAAACACAGAGATCGGGGGAGGAGACCATGGAACCCCACTAACTAGCCATCTACGGCTCTTCCAGTCAATTGTTCTCTCAATCATTGCTTATTTTGATCTTTTAGTAAGCATGTATTTGTTTTATCAACAATACAACTTCCCCACCCGTTCTTTGTCTTCTTCGAGTGCTCCATATCATGGCTCCGATCATTTATTAACCACTATGTGTCATTTGTATGTGATCTTAGCCTAAGAGCGATTGTACGTTGTGCCAGTTAAACACTCACAAGTAGGACAGCATATTTGATTTCTGCGACGCTTTTTATTTACTAGGGTAGCTTCCTAGGTCCCTACATCAGTAACATCTTACGACATGCCGTGTAGGTCGCAGTGTTAGTATTCATTGCTCCCTTGCGATCCTCGGCCACACACGGGCGAGAAATCGTTATCTAAAATATCAAGTCAATCCGTGTATACTGCTCCGATATTTGTAGAGAGACAACCGATACAGAAATATACAGAATGTTGAAAATGAAAATTGTGGCATATACTTTACAGGACATAGTCATCAACCTCAGTAAATGATTCGTCGGTTTTTCTAGGTACAACTTATACGTTCAGTAGTTTGCCATTACTTTATGAACGGTAAGGTCTTATTTTACCTTTCGTTAAAATCCCATGGAAACGAATTTGCTTCCAAACTGCCTGTCGCGGAGTTTGAACCAGGTCCGCTTGAGTTGTATTCGAGCTTACTATGACTTAAGGTACAGACCCTCATCAAATAAGTGATGGTTACTTGCAGAAAGTATAAATAGTTCAAATAGTCTGACAAGTTACACCAGTGAAACAACAGCTGAAGAAAATACTTAGACGTTCTAGTGGACATGCATTAAAGGAAAATCAGATAATAATATAGCAAGATGGGTCTTATCCTGGAATCCGCAAAGGAAATAGATACAAAGTAATAACAAAATCAATTGTAGAGAACGGCTAGAAGTAAATAGTATGAAGACTAGAAAGGCTTGAGTAGAATGACAAAATTAAAAAGAAAGATGAATGTTTTTTCAGATATGGTTACAGAGGAATGTGTCAGAATTATTAAGCAGTTAATGGGTCTAAAGTCAAAGAATTAACTGCATTACAACTGGGCTTTATTCGATATAGCTAGTTCCGTCTTCTCAGAAATAGCACACCATCTGCCTTGAGTATTGTACAAAGCGCGAACTCCATAGCTCCGGCAACAGTCATATGGATTTCTTAAAAACGTGCACTCTTGAACAGAACGGCACGGTCTAGATTCGATCCCACGATGTTCAGATCGAAAGGCAACGGTGTACCAGTTAGCCACAAAGAGCTATCATAATTATTGATTAACGTTATTTTGATCGTAGTCAATGAGAAGAAAATGAATTTAATCTTTGTAACTTTTGTTCAAATTCATTACAAAATATTTACATTTCAATCTTTTATTTGACTCATTTTGTAACTAGATAATTCTGTTAATCTCCATGTTCAGTATTATTAAGTTAACAGGAAATAGTATCAAGTACATCATTATCTTGTAGTGGGAGGAAGCATTATACGGTAAGCTAGACTGACAGCAGCTTTGTTTCTGGTAGAGACACCCTTGTGAGACAGGTTGAAGAAAGAGGACAGACAGAATGTGACCTCAAGGTTCACGTGGTTGGAGGTTGAGTAACGGGCTGCTGACCCTTCCTATAAAGATATTGTGTTACAGAAACGGAAGCATGAGATACTTTTGTTGCACTGGGTGAAGGGATCGTGGTCATTGAGGCAATTAGTGTCATGAAGGAATAAGATCAATATCAAATGAAGATCTTTTAAAGCCGAAGGATTGATTTCATTGCACCGGGTTTTACCCCATATGTCTCGGTCCCTCTCCGCAGAAATGGCACGCCACCTGCCGAGAGTATTGCACAAAGCACAAACTCCGTAGCTCCGGCAACAATCCTAGGGTCTCTGGAAAAACTGCACTTGTGAACAGAAGGCCGCGGTCCGGATTCGAACCTACGACCTTCGACTCGCGAAGATCTTTTAAAACGAACAAGCTGTGTATCACTGGAAACCATTACTAAACGATGCAGATAAAGTTGGACTCGGTACGTATGTTATACGCCAGTAGGGGCATTGACTAGGACAGTTCTGCGATATATGACAAATAAGAAAAAAGTCTCGGAGTCAAGGGCAACATAGTGAAGAACTTTGGAAAGAGAGAATGAAGTATTGTTGACTGAAGTGGAAAAAATGTGTAGAAAGACAGAAGAACATTTTATATATCAAACGGGACGAAAACAGGATATTGAATATATTTTTTTTTCGATCTGGAAGCACTTGAGCTTTCAGCTCTTCGGCTCGGTGCCATGGACATCGTAACCCTTCGGTTCGGTGCCACGAACACCGTAAAATCTGGAGAACTTGTGGCTTTTCTGCCAGCACGCGGAATTGAACCGCACTCACGAGGGCATGTCACCCGTCGTCCAACGCTACGAGCACGCTTGGCAGGCGGGCAACATAGAACATTTAGACAGCAATACAACGAGATTCTCGATAGCTAAGTAGTTGATGCACATGCTTCGTATGCTTGTACTCCGGAACTTGGTTCCTATGACAGCAGTTCTAAATATTTCTCTGTTCTTCGTGAGGTGTGCAATTTCTTCCTCAGTCATACTCAATTCGTCTATGACATATTGCACCCATCTTCTCCTTGATATTGTCCTCCCTCGTCTACCCGATATCATGTTCTCCAGAATCATTGTCTACATAGACTCAAGTCGTTTTATTTGTATCAAATATTCTGAATTTGTTCTATTTATCAACCATTTCTCTTCAATTAAAGTTGCTGCAAATGGAACATATTTGTTTGTTTTTTAAGTCCATGGTATTCTGAAACACTTTTATTTCAAATGCATTAATCGTTTTTCCACTGTTTTCTCAATAACTCACGCCACAAAGCCGTATATTACTCTGTGAAAAACTCATGCTCTTAAAAATATTAAATTTGGTCTTTTTATCAATTTCTTCCATAAGTTTTGTAATTCTTTCATTTTCAGCACAGCCATGCCCATTCTTCTTCTTCTTCTTTGTCCCTGATAACATTCCCGTCACTTGATAGCAATCAATCTCAATATTCAAAACTATCAACTTTTTCATATCTTAGAAATCGATCCAGCGATTTCTGGAGTTTCGGGTTACCCATTGTAGAAATAGAACTTGATGAATGAGGGGCAGAGTGATGAATGTGTTTAACCAACGAGTCAAAGGAACAATCAGTATGCATACTCTTCCACATCTGTTGAGGGAGACTAAACACCTACGGATCTGCCCGGGGGAAAACGGCGTCGGTCAGTAACCAAAATTAACCTTTTCTGTTGTTTTTCGGAAGAAAGCAGTTTTTTTATTTCACTTAATTAAATACTCAAACTATTTTTTAAAACATATTTTCATTTTGTTTGCATTACAAGTCAATATTTTAATACTTGTTTTGTTGTTTGATATCGTTTACAATAGTTAATATACAAATAAATATATACGGACCGAAATGACATTCTTAACGCTTTGAGAGAGTCTTTCCGAACAGAGGAGTTTCAGTGTTGTGAATACCAGTCGCTGATCAGATTGAGAGTCTTTCCGAACAGAGGAATTTCAGTGTTGTGAATACCAGTCGCTGATCAGATTTAGAGAGATGGTGTCAATATGGGTACAGCCCGAAAAGAACGACATACCAAATATGCAAAGAGATTGATTAATCAACATCGAACTGGCGTGTTGGGCCGCTGGACGCTGCTGGATTTGTTGGGACGGAGATCGGTGCACCTATGGACGTGTCCAATGTGCTGTGATGATAGTCCTCATATAACTAATAACTGATATCCAGACTCTAGGATGATTAGATACTGTCAGACTACGTGGAGATAATAAAGAGAAGAATTTATCAGTTTTGTTGAAAACTCAACATTTGCACATCACAGGAACGGGAGCAAATCGATAGTAGTCGAAGATGAAGAACACACAAAGTCCCAAATGCAAACAATGAACTGTCATTAAAACACAATTTCCCAGATAAAATAGTCAGTCCTAGCTAAGACCCAGAAATAAGTTATTAATTTTAATCAGAAATATGTTTATTGAGACGCGAGTAGGAGAATTTCAGAAATTTCTGAAAATGAAAATCTCGGTGTTGAGAATGGTGATTGTTATTGATAAATAAAGTGTGAATGATTTAGCCAGTAGCGGCTCGTCATTAAGGGCCAGTGGGCGAGCCAACCAAAGATAATGTGTATTTATTTTTATAAATTAAAATATAACCTAACCCAAAAATCATGACTTTTCCGTAAATTTGTGTCTGGCCCCACCAACAAAAAAGAACACGATCCGCCACTGGATTTAGCTATACTTTATCTTAATGTATTCTTCATCAGATCCAGCAAGGTGGTAGACTGATTTGTTCGTCTCTTGTTGCATGTTTATTTGTTAATTTGAAAATATATATCACTTAAGGTTTATCTAAGGTTTACAATTATCTAGGAAAAATATTTCATTTTTAGCAAGATCAAACTTCGAGAATCAAAGTAACTAAATAAAGGCGTCACTGTCATCCGATCATGTTCCTCTGTTAATCAGAGGCGATTTGCTCTCGTTTGTTTGTTTATTAGGGGATTAAAGCCTCTTTAAGCCGAGGCAGCCTCTTCAACCTAAGGCGAACCTTTTATTGGTTATATCAGAGCGTGTAGGCCAACAACAAACATGAAAAATAAGAAATTAACCTTTCGGAGAATCCAGTAGTATTTGCTCGTAAATCATGTTATGTCTTTATATAGTACCTGCGGTCTCATGGACTCAACCCATGTTCTTAATATTGTCTGTTCTCATGTTACATAATAAGTGTTCATGTTAAACGTATATATGTTATGTATATATTTAATTATTAGTGTTTTATCTTCTATTTCTCATTTTAGTTTTTCCATTTATTTCGTTTTCGTTTTTAGTCAGTTATGTTCATTTTAGATCAGTTATGGACTTATAGTCTGACTGTATATGTGATGTCTGGTGTATATGAAATCTGATCGTCTGACTGTATATGTGATGTCTGGTGTATATGAAATCTGATAGTCTGACTCTATATGTGATGTCTGGTGTATATGAAATCTGATAGTCTGACTGTATATGTGATGTCTGGTGTATAACGAAATCTGAATTTACTCGTTTGTTTTGTATCCTTTGCTTGATAACGGCTTTTTGGTAAAAGAATTATTGCCTTTTTGTGCTTTGTAATACTAGATGGAGATATGTTTGGCACACCTTGAGGAGAAATGATCAACGAATATCAAGCAGGCATTGAAGTGGGATACAAAGGGTTCAAGAAAGAGGTCGACCTAAGGAGACCCTGAAGCGAACTTTGCTGAGAGAGGCAGGAAATATCGGTCTCCGTTCCATGGAGGATTGAGCAGTTGCCCAGGATAGAGCGGTATGGAGAAGTACTTGCAGGCCCTATGTAACGTATAACGGTACGAGAGGAATTATTATTATTAATACTACATTACTTTTATTTACGTGTGTCGCAAGAACGGATAAAGCACATTGATATAATGTGATTGTCAAACACTGAAAGTGCTGTTCTCAACACACACACACACACACACAAATAAACCAATCAATTTGTCTATCCCGATAACTGCATTTCAATGTTCTATTTTTAGACTGAGGATTATCAGTCGCTAGCACTAGTTCCTGTTTCAGTGTCCCAGTTGTGTGTCTCTTTCTTACCTCACCTCCTAACTCATTTCTTATACATATTTTGGGAAAATATTTTACCGAGGTTTGATCAACATCTTTGGATACGTGATAAAGTCGTTGCCTTGCGTTCCGAATGACGTGGGTTTGAATCCGGACCGTGAAGTTCTGTTCACGAATACATTTTTCTGTGATACCAGTTATTGTGGCAAGAGCCGCAGAGCTGCTTTGCGTATAACTCTCAGCAAGTGACGTGCTATTTCTGCGGAGAGGAACCGAACCATGCGAGTAAAACCCGGTTTCAATGACGTTAATCCTTTATCTCCAGAACCCTATTTAAAAAAAGTTAATTGCATATCCTTTACATGGCTTTTTAACGCTGTTTGTGATTTTCTAGGCATTATTACGTTCAGTAGTTTGCCATTTAGGCCCTATTTAGGAGCTTTAATCTCGCTTCATCAGGACTGAAAGACCGGTGTCCTAAGTGCTTGGACACATGATCCTCTTGCAGATGTTAAAGTATCTGGAACCAAAGACACAGGTAACAGGAAAAGAACATCAATGCAAAGTTACCTATAATGTTTTTGAAAGATCAAAGTGATAATGACAGAACTAGTTTTTGATAATTCAACAGCTGTAAAATTTTTTAACCTAAACGTCACAGTTTCGTCTATTTGTTGACATCAATCACCTGGAGATCTGACAGCATATTGTCACAACCATCAATAGACAAGTGATTTAAAACACTTTCGCTGCCACCCATTTTTCAACAAAGTCTGGCTCACTGCCACGATATTTTTTCGGCATGATCAGTTTTCAGAGTGACAATTTTAAAAAATCGTAAAAATAAACTAATAAACTTAGGACTTTTAAACTATGGAATAGTGTTTACATATTAATGAGATATTAACCTGTCGATATGTAGAGAATATTCTTTATAACCCACAAGCTATTGTAGGAACTGACATCCCCATACATATCTACAGTATGATATGCCACCGTTTTCGAGATGGGTGTCCGTCACCAACTCCTGTACCCCTGGGAATGTCTGCTATCGATCTATGAACATCGTCACGTGAATCACAGTTCAAATTCATATCACACTCAGAGTTCGTTTTAACACTCTCACTGGCTAAAAAGTCCGAAGAAGGAGTCATTTTGGACATCACTATTCATCAGCTACGTCGCCCATTTTAAAGATTTTTATTTACTTGCGAAAATCGAGAAAATCGGACTTATACCGACGATTACCACGTGTGTGTTAGATCCGCCATTTTGGAGAGCTAGTCGGAACAATACGGAAGTAGTTACAGTTACTCCCGTTTAAAAAGGCATCGTTTACGGCACATGTCGGTCGACAAAGTTGGTATTTCGTCGACTTTTGTCGTCGTTGGCAGCGAAAGTGTTAAAAATAAAATATCAGCACATGTAGAGAAAATGAACTATTAAACAATTGTTTCTTGTCTGTAGAGTGTGAGATTGTAACCTTCATTGTATTTGTTTGGTCCCTGTGGAATATAGGTTGTTACAGTCAAACAATAGTATTTTTTTTAGCAGAACTTTGCCACCATAACAGTCTATCAGAATTTTTCTCTTTAGTAGACTAGATGTCCCACCTGTACTGTTGTCATGCTCAAATTATCTGTCATTTCCTGAGTCCATCTGTGTACATGATACATTGAGGGCGAAAGTGCATGATCTTACACACTACACATGAAGAGAGAAAATGCATTGTTTACACACTACACATGGAGAAATAAAGTGCATGAGCTTACACACTACACATGAGGACATAAAGCATGGTGATACTCACTGAACATTGTGATAAGCTTACAAATGAAGACACTACGCATGTACAGAGATTCAATCAGCAAACAGTTCCAAAAGTACATCATTTCTACACTCTCAACTTGCACACTATTCATCTCTTACATCTGTTTGCTCCAAATCTTCTTTCCCTTACTTCACAATTATTCCTAGCTTTACAAATACACTATTCTACACTCCACTCCTTCAATATTTACAAGTACCTAACGTTATACACTCCACTCCTTCAATTATCTCAATAAATCGATTTATTAGCTATTTCTTTCCAAACATTTCTATAATTCATCAGACAATGTCCATTGATCGACTCAACTCTCTAACCACTGCTCCAATTATATTGTCACGGGACATCTGACCGCCATGTCCATCTTCATATTTTTCGTAGAGCTTAGTTTTAAAACGTATCGCATCAATAAAACCTCTTAAGTGCACCAGTTCCATTTTGATTGGTCCAGAAATAGATAGTGCGATCGATTCCAATGAACTCGACTGGATATAGTATTTTCACTGTTTGTCAGATATGTTGCATCTTCCACTAATTTAACATTTCAAACGATCTTCATTTTTTCAACACAGCAATACACAAATGAACATCTTGTGCTTCTACTGTTGCTAAAAACCAAGAGAATGTAAAATATGTACTCTTTTCCAGAGAAAACTGCAGTATTAGGACATATAAGATACGCAAAACAAATATTAAGACACGCGAATTATTGGGGAAGACCATTATGGAAGTAAATATAATGAATACACCTATGGCAAGTAATGCAGATATCACACTGGAATCTAAAATGATAAAAAAACAGAGCAGTTCACCTATTTGGGTAGCAATTTTGAATGCACAGAAATTAAAAAGAAATTATGATACGAATTGGCAAAGCATTATCAGCTTTTAAAAGTCTAATTAAAATATGGAACTGCAAGTTATATAGTATTAAAACTTAATTACGAATTTTCAATTCAAACTTATCAATCCTAACATATGCCAGCGAGAACTGGAAAATGACTAAAGATATAGAAAACCAGCTGAATGCATTTGAAAACAGATGTCTGCGAAAAATAATGAATATAAAATGGGACGAATTCAGAAGTGATGAAATCAGAGAAATGTCTAGTCAACCACTAGTGACAACTGTTATAAGAAAGAGAAGATGGAGATATGTTGGTAACACCTTGAGGAGAAATGATCAACGAATATCAAAGCAGGCATTGAAGTGAGATGCAAAGTATTCAAGAAAGAGAGGTCGACTTAAAGAGACCCTGAAACGAACTTTGCTGAGAAACGTAAGAAATATAGGTCTCAGCGCCATGGATGAGATTGAGCGAGTTACCAAGGATAGAGCGGTATGGAGAAATTGTTTGCAGGCCCTATGTAACGTATAACGGTACGACAAGAATTATTATATTATTATGGAAGTTGGTATCCTGCAAAGAGAAAGGACAAACACGGAGAAGATGGATTTATAATGTTACTGGCTATTTGATCATGACGGCTGCAGAGATGAGACATCTGGCCTATGAGGAGAGAGAACTCGGATTGTTAGGGTGGCAAAGCTCAGATCAGGAAAAGCTTGAATTGCATGATGACTTTTATGAATTGTTGAGGAGGTTTTCCTAGAATATTGTTCTTTACCCAGAAGACTTTATACTTCTCAGTGGTAAGTGAACGAAAATATGATGTGAAAGCTCACACTTACAAGCAGTCTACGGATGGTTACTGCATGCAGAATCTAAGCCACTAAAATTGTATATCTTGTAAAGTCTATGAAAAAATGGTTTGAAGACGTGAATTTGACTTCATAACACGAGATTTTCCCCGTGAGGATCTGTCTTCTTTGCGAAAGTGACACACCACCTTATGATAAAGTTGAACAAAGTACAAAATACATAGCCCTAGTTACATTTATTCACTGAAATCTCATTTAAAAAAGCATATTTTAATCTAACTGTGCGATCAGAATTCTACATCAAGATCTTCAAAATGAATAACAAAATGCTTGACCATTTCAAAACATGAACCTTCTTGTAGAGTGTCCTAAGCTAGGGACAACCAACAAAATTGCATGATGTCTAATCATTAACAAACAGATCTACATTTTATTTCTCAGAGTCTGGCAACTATCTAAGTAAGAGAGAAGGTATCCATGGCAACCATCTAAGATTAGAGAAGGTATCTATGGCAACCAACAGGTTTCGAACTGATATCCTTCGCACACCACCAACAGCGTCCAGCAACAAATCCTACCAGTTCGATGTCGGTTGATGAGCCAGTCTGTTGTGCTGCTTTTTCGGCCACTCCAATCTTAAATGAAAGTTATTGCAATATAGCTGTTGCCGTGGATTGGTTTAAATCAGAGATTTCCATAGTTAGTACCACCCAGTGGGCCTGGAGCCTTCTAAGGGGTGATAGTGGTTCAGAAGCATTGGGGGTGTTCAGGCGATTAGGGTTGGTGGCTCCTAAAGAAGAAATTAATAATAGGAGATACATGTTAAAATCAATTATTTTCGTAATTTTGCGATTGAATAATCATTTAAAATTTGAAATTTACATTTTAATTCATCTTATGCCCGTCTTACATGATCTATTTTTTTCATCAATTTTCTATTTCATGTATATAATAATTTGAAAATTGACCATGTATGACGAAAAATATATCAATTTTCTATGTCAAAGAGAAAAATTGCA
>JADZMA010001009.1:0-26640 GCA_020796225.1 Arion vulgaris
GATCAAATGACGCCACTATGCATGCCGGCCACTTACTGTACTAAGACGACCAGAACCACCACGTACTGCCCACTGGTGACCTCCATCAATCTTCCACTTCGTCCTGGACGAGCAGGATCTTCCTTGCATCTGCCTACTGGCGACCTCTATCAATCTCTTCACCTACTTCCTGACTACACCATGTACTGTTAACTACTGGGAACCATCACGCACTGATACCGCGACGAGAAATCATTTCTAAAATAGTAACGTATGTCATACCGAATATTTACCGAAACGTTTGGTCACAACCACTCAAGAACTTTGTTTTATCGAAAGTTAGTTAGATGGAAATATGTTGGACACACCATGAGAAGAAATGATCAAAGCAGGCACTGAAGTGGGATGCAGAGGGTTCAAGAAAGAGAGGATGACCTAAGGAGATCATGAAAACGAACTTTGCTGAGGCAAGAAATGTCGGTCTCAGTTCCATGGAGGAGATTGATGAGTTTGCCTAGGATAGAGCGGTATAGAGAAATTGCTTGCATCAACTTATATCAAGAGCGGCTGTGAAAATCCATTATGCATGGATCGATGGGCGAAGTTCAGAATAAATTGTAGTACTGACAAGAGTAGACATAACTTCCCCGTCATTCTAGTCGTATCTAGTCAATTATTTTTTGAAACATCGTTGAAGCTGAAGTTTTCATTGTTGGCACAAGTGCATGTTGTTGAGTAGTAGTTAGTTAATATTCTCCGTCCATATGCCTCTTGACTTTACTCGTGACTCTCCTATATCAGATCTTCACTGATGACGCACAGTGTTACGTTGTCTCAACTTCATTCACTCTAGTATGCCAGAAATCCATTTGATGTTCTACATGTTGTATGATATATGTTATTAAATGTTAGAATGTTTCGATTTTTGTAATTTTTTAATCAATATTATTAAATTAAGAGCCGCGATAGCGTAGTGATTTAGTATATTTGCTTCGTATGAACCTGGTCCTGGATCAGATTTCAGTTGGGAGTACGATTCTTTGTCGACCAAATGAGTATCCAGAACGTTGTCAACAAATGTCTTTGGCGTGTCTTTCACAGAGTTTCAAACACAGACCTTTGGATGAGAATAGGCAGGAACCCATACTTTCTTCTAGAACAGCACATCAGGAAAGAAGGCCAGAGGAAGACCACGGAAAAGATTGTTAGATGTGTCATAGTCTTCATTACAGGGCAGTGGAGGAGTGAAAGGTTAGCCAGAGTAGTTAGTGTAGATAATTAGATATTTATTAAAGTTGGAGACTATGTGCTGGCACTCCTCAAGCAGAAGTGCAACACATAGTCTCAACTATTAAAATATCTAATTATACTACAATTTCAACTATCTGGCTAACTGTCCTTTCCTCGCTGCCACCTGTGGGACTATGACAGATGGCATAGCAGAATCCTGCCAAAGAGCACAATATCACCAAGCCAATAGAAATAGCGCAAGACAAAAACAGAAAACCAATGATACTGGGCAACAACCCGGCAGCAGTGTGACGACAAAAAGAACTGGTATTTATATCATCATCATCATCATCAAGCTGCGTATTCTTTTATAGGACGTTGCCTTTGCAGCACATCTGAAATTCACTCTTGTATCTAGCCAGTTCACCCACTTCGTCGATGGTCATGTTCATGATTTCTTTAATATCTTGTCATCTTCTTCACTGCCGCCTCTCTGGTACCTGGGACCCTGCCTCTAATATTCTTTCCAGGCGATCGTGACGCTTAATGTGTTCATATTTACATATCTTTACAAATCGACACCTACCGTTTATTCCTACCTTACGGTAATCACTTCCCCTTTCACCGTCTGTGGTGTTTCTAGTAAACACATTGCTTGAAGGGGTAATTATTCCCATATAGTGTTAGCACGAAAGATACACATTTGCTCAAGAAAACTCTTCAATAGAAAATCAAACAAGTCCGTATACAACTTGTTCGTATATATTCACATCAAAGGGAAAGTATGTTATTGGCAATGAGACGGTAATGTCTACGTTGGTGTTTGATTTGAAAGGGAGTGAGTACTTAACTCTTTCCGTACCAGGTGTGTACCAGATTTATGACTACAATGTTATCACGCAAAGATTGTGTATTTACGTTTCTGCTGTAGGTATTAGATTAATATATATAATACAATCTTTTTTTGAGGTCTTTATGACGAAGTGGTTAAGACGTTTGCTTGTCGTTCTAAATGATGTGGGTTGAACTGGAGACCGTGTCACGTGCACATTTTTCATGAGATCCTATAGTGCGTTTCAAAACGTTCGGTCAACGATTGACCTCAAATCAATGAATTCCACATTCATTGCATGGATGAACGTGATTTTTACGTGGTGTTGTATTTCCGATGTCCCAACGATTTTCTAAAATTCAATGTTGCAGGTAGTGTACTTTTCTTGCAAATCTATGACCCTTTGATCTTTCAAACCTAGTAATTATTTGGTGCTGAAGAAAATAATTTACCGTAAATCTAAAATCACATTTTGGGCATAGGCGTATATACACCCGAATTTGGAGGGTGAGGATAACTCATATTATATAAACTGATAAAGTATTTACTCACTTATTCTGGAGTCCGATGAGTCTAATATATTGATGACTATTCTTGCTGCACGAACGACAGTCCATCTTTGTCCCAGTAGTCATTTTCTCCTTTAAGACATGGTCTTCGCATTTACAATTCTCAATAATCTATGTCTATCTTCGACAGGGCATATGTTAGTTCTTCATATTGCTTAGCTTGAAAGTTTTATTTTCAGCTGCTACCAGTCCTTAACTTTGGCCCAAATGAGTTCAATTGGGTTTAAGTGTGAATGATAAGGTGAACTCAAACACACATGACCATGCTGTTGAATCAACTTGTCTGTTTGGAATACCCTGGTCTTCTGTGATGTTTTAACAATAGATAGTAATTCAGGCTTCAAAACCCCTCGTTAAATGGAATGTTCTCTCTTCTGAGCCAAAGTTTTATAGTATCTTGTACTGAAGATGTCGGATTTTGTCTTCTCTGACAGCAGTGTTGTGGTATGACGTGCTGTCCACATCACACAGGATGGTCTGTCTAGGGACGGAAGAAGAGTGTTCAATCCAATCTCTAAATATGCTACTGTTCATCCCGGTATGATAGTCCCTGTTGTCCGTATAATCATGAAAATAAGTTCAGCATCTTTAACTGGAGCCCATTTTGTCTGCTGCCTGCATGTGCCATTACAGACGTTGTCCTTTCCACTAGGTACATATCGTTTAATTGTTCCATCGGATAACTGCCACTCCTTTTTCATTTGTGTGGTGAGCATTGATCCAGGTTTCATCCACATACACAATATCGTAACCTTGATTACGCATTTCCCGTACTTCACGTAAATATTTACTTCTCAGACGTACTAAATGTGGCTTCTCGCAGATGACATTTCTCCCATTAGCGTATTTCCTAAAAGTAAAGCCGATGCTTCTAACAGTTCTCCATAACGTTGATTCTGATACATCGTCATTGTATTCTTAACCTAATCTTCAGCTTTTTAGTGCTGCTCTTTTTTGGAATCGAACATTCTGCAAATTTCTCTCTAATCACATCCCTTTCAAAATTGCTCCATTACTTTCTTTCTGCCTTGAGTCAATGTATTGACTGTACTGACAGCTCCATTAACATTGAGTAATTTATGTAGATATTTTTACTTAAGCTCAAAGCATGCATGTTAATTGTTCAGGATTTGATATACCTGATACAGTTTTCCACGATTAGATTCTCTGATAAAAATATTTATACATTTTTACAGCCACTGTATGCAGTGTAAGAAACTTGATTTTCATACCCATTGTATAACAAATCTAGAATACTAAACGTTTTGTAATACACCTATGCTCTGAAAAAACAAACGGTAAATTGTAAATTCAAACACACCGACAATCATTATACATTTTTTAAAGTGCGATAAAGCGATTAAAATCGGGAAACCACGTAAAAACGCAAGTCGTGGAACTTGCAACATCTCACAAATATGAAGGGGTAATACTTCATTATATGGTTAATAAGGAGATGGTCACTTTTATATACTTTACATAAAGAAAATTTTAAACCATACGTTTGTTATTGAGCAAAAAAATATCAACTCTCGACATTACGATCATTAGACTGTGGCGCAAAGTTACAACAATTACGGTCAAGCGGTTGCAGAGATATTAAATTTTCCCAACGGAAAATCATTTTGAAAACGCACTATAGATTGTTGCTGAAGTCATGTTCTTGCCCAGCAACACCTTTGGCAGATGGCGTGCTGTTTTTGCCGACATGGACAGAGGTATAATGAAACCCGGTGAAATTAACTCAATCCTCTGTCTTTAGACTTTTATATCATCTTATATATATATATAAATATAAAACTCAAAGTTTGTGCAGCTAAAGAGTAGGCGCACGATAAAAATGTAGGTACCTATGTTCAAGCACCGCGTAAAAAGACATTTTGGTAGTTAAAAATAGATAAAGAGTAGCAGGCTGCAAAGCGACTTCCAGGGAAAACTTAGTTTAAAATACCAATTAAAATTTCTACATCATTTCTTTCACTATTTCAAAATTGCACTGTGTCCCCTCGTCGGTGCTATGGAGTCTCAACCTGCTGAAAATGTATAAGAGAACGATCGGAGCACATATAGCTGTTCTGCGAAGTGCATTGGTGATGGTCTTATCAATCCATCAAACAATCATTCAGTCTGCACCAATACACTGACTAATCAAGAAAGTGATCGAAGATGAAAGTAAAACACATTGAAAATGGATGTACTGGGTTGTGTGGATTGATTTGTGTTCACCTGGATGTAATTGTGTGTATCTTCTGTGTGTACATGTGTACTTGTGTGTGTTCGTGGGGTGTATAAGGGTACTATGTGTTCGTTGGTCTGGGATGGAGTGTCTCATTGTCTGTTCATTATTCTGACTTCATAATGATTAATGTAATAGTAATGAGTAATTGCTGTTGAATTGTCCAATCTAATCTGACTAATATGTTCTCAGTCGTTATTGTTGCATTAATTGTGCTGGTTTGAAAAGACACTCATTTCGCTAATGGATATTGACGTATGACATTAGTACGCTTCTCCAAGAGTATGATTCAAGTCACAAAAACTATTGAGACCTCGCTGGTAGCATGTTTCCAAGAGTATGATCTGTCAAGTAAAAATCAGAGTGTTGAGACTCGCTGGATGGAGTTACTGGTAGTGATTCGTAAAGTAAAAATGGGAGTGTTGAGACCACGCTGGATGGAGCACAGTAGTGATTCGTAAAGTAAAAAATGGAGTGTTGAGACCACGCTGGATGGAGTTACTGGTAGTACGTTTCTCCAAGAGTATGATTCGTCAAGTAAAAACTGGAGTGTTGAGACTCTGCTGATGGAGTTACTAGGGGTAGTACGCCCAAGAGAGTGAGTCAAAGGAAAACTGATTGTTGAGACTCTCGCTGGATGGAGTTACTGGTAAAGACAGGTTTAAGAGAAAACACTTACTTTTTGTCCTGGGAAAACTGACAAGTTGATAGATTAGTTGGCACAGCTACATTATCAGAGGGTACTGCAATGGAATGAAAGGACATTATTAACGCATTGAGTTTTTATTAACAGATGAGTATCAGGATTGTCATTCCCAGGAGCTGATCAGATTTAGAAGATAGATGTCGGTATTAGTATAGCCTGAAAAGAACGACATAACAACATGCAAAAGACGAACTGACGTTAGGCATTGCTGAATTTGTTGAAACCGGATTCGGAGCATCTACGGTCATGTCCGAAGTGCTATGATGATAATCCTCATATAACTGATAACTGATATTATAAAAATGACTAGCAGGTCATTGTAAGATAAATTTCTGAGAGTTGTGAAATTCGTAAAGAAACAGCAGCAATTATATGGATAACTAGATGTAGACATGTTTATGTTATAACAAACATTGTCTTAATGTAGCATGTCTTTTACAGAACGTTGCTCTCATCACAGTCGGCCGGATATCGGCAATTCTATAAATTTAGTAAGTCTTCCCGCTTTCATCATCGAAGCCATGTCTTTACAGTTTCCTTAAGAACAACACACGGAGTTGATTATATGATTTCAAATCACCATTGACACATTTTTAGATAGTGTGATCAACTCCCTCAATAGATGTCAACGGATATGCATGCTATGGTTACAGGACTCGATGGTTAAACTCACTTTAATTCCTTATTTCAGGTCCTTGCTCTATCTTGGTGTAAAACTCGGGTTTAAAATTCTTTGTAAATTCATTATAGATGCGTCATCAATTGCCATTTTCATTCAACAAGGGTCGCTACAACCTCAGTATGTCCTCTTATGCGTACACCTAAAAATACATTGCAGCATTTACGTTGCCACTTAGTAACGTTGGGACGCAAATGTACACGTTTTCACAAGATAGTTGAGTTACAGAAACGACCCAATCGATACCAAACCATAGACTAACGGTGGTTATCGTCGAGTTCTAGTATGTCATTTGAAAGGCTGGGCGAAAAAAGGAAAATATCACTACAGCAAATACTGACCTACCTTCTTTAGTATTTCCGGATAATTGTTGAAGCTAGGTAGAAGTATACATGTTAAATATCAGGATTTAACAAAGAGATAGCATTACTTTTCAGTTTATCATGGGATTTGCGGTGGGAATTTCTTTTCCGACCTTAATGGCCCTCAGGCCGACACAACTTCAATTGAATACCAGAGAAATACTGGGAAATAAAGGCCTTCCACAAAGAAAAGCTGAGAAAGTGGAATAGGGAAGGCCTAGACATACCTGGAGAAGAGAGCTTGAACAGGATAGGTAAAACATGGAAAGAATTGAAAGGGATGTCAGTAGAGAGAAAGAGCTGGAAGATGTTTGTTGAAGACCTGTGCTTCGTTGGGAGTTGAAAGATAAAGAAGAGGAGACTTGTGTAATATGAACCCCATCATCTACTGCATGCCGTAGTCTAAAGCAAAATACAGGTTTACCATTGTATTATGAAAATAATATAAGATATGAAAACCGGTTCCCTTACTTTTGTTGACGTTGAAAATTGCATATTCTATTATATTATTTCTGAAAAAATCAAAATGAAACTGATGCTTACATTATAGAGAAAGCTGAAACTCAATTTCTCTCGCCGTTTTAATATGAAATAATGTTTGATCCGATTTTTGATATCCCCCCTGCTCAGAAATGGTGAAACTACATTTCTCGTTTACAACTGCGCATGCTAAATAACCTAGTGTAAGGGCTGACTGAACACGCTATGAAATAAACATTAAAACCAACTAGGTAAAGAACGCGAGCAAAGAGTTGAAAATAGTCGCTTTGACCTACACACTTCTGTAAGAAATAACTATCCACTTTTTGTGATTCCAGAGTTTGACGTTATCAAGCTTTTTTTTGTGAATGAATGAATGAAAATAGTGGCATATCCTTTACAGGACGTAGCCATCAACCAAGTAAACGGGTCGTTGATTTTCTAGGCACCACTTATACGTTCAGTAGTTTGTCATTGCTTTCTGAACGGTGAGGTCCATTTTTACTCAAAATCCAACGAAAACGATTTGCTTCCCAAATTGCCTGCCGCGGAGTTTGAACTAGGTACGCTTGCAGATTTTCAAGGTGAACACAGCTAATTTTATACCTCGAATTTCTCACGATGTCATGGAATGACAAGCAGTTAAATGACTAGATCTATATTCTAACATTCTCAAGGGACAATCCTTAATTATAACGAAGTTAATACAAGACAAAATTAAGTTTGCATATGTATATACAGAAAACACCATCTACTATGGTGCAGTAAAGGTGAATAATAATGCTTAATGGCAACTAAAAACACTCAAAACCCCAACGAATCCAAGTAGTACATTTTTACTTTGGGGTCTCTGTGGCTTAAGCCCTTTGCCTTGTGAGTCGAAGGTTGGGGCCTGAATCCGGACCGCGGCTTTCTGTTCACGAGTGCAGTTTTTCCCAGAGACCTCTAGGATTGCTGGGCGTGCCACGGAGTTCGTGCTTTGTGCAATACTCGGCAGGTGGCGTGCCATTTCCAGTGAGAGGGACTGAGCTTCATATGGGGTAAAACCTGGTGCGATGAAGTCATCCTTCGGCTTTAAAACCTTTAAAAATAAAAGCTATAACTAGTAGTGTCGACATTTGCGAATGAAAGGTCTTTCCTCCAGTAACTGATAAATGTGGGTGGGTGCAGCTTAGCGGTAGTGTGCCTGATCACAACCCAAGAGTATTACTGAACGTATAAGTGGTACCTAAAAAATCAAATGTAAACTTTGGTTACTGTATTGATGATTGACGTTTATAAAGTATATGCCAGATTGGTTATTTCCTCAAGTGATAAATAAAAAATAAAACGTTTTTTTATAGGAACTTGAGAACATGGAAAACCTGTAGCACAATGTGGCAATAATTTATGAGCATAATTATAGAAACGATTTTAAAATAGGAATAAATAAGTTAATGAACTGATTAGTTTGGATAAGGGAAGGAATAAGCAATGAAACTGATTAGTTTGATATGGAAGGAGAGAGAGAAGAAATATGAAGATTGGGGAATGAATTATTCAACAATGGAGTAAACAGTGTCAACTTAATGAGATTGTAAGGATTGATTATGTACATCTTCACTTCGGAAAGTTTGTTAAAGTGGTTCTTCAACACTTTCTGTACAATATAATCATGCAACACTTTCTGTACAATATAATCAAGCAACACTTTCTGTACAATATAACTATGGCGGCATTCTGCCAAACTGATTATTGTCCATCTTTTAATGTTTCCTTTCTAAATATATTGCTGTTTTCATCCTCTTAATTCGTGGTAGACGCGTCTGGTGTTTATGCATTTCCTAGTTGAGTTTAACTTGGCATTTTTAAACGATCGTCATCATTATCAAGGGGCGATCTTATAGGACGTTGCTCTCCGTTGCAGTCATCTGAGATTCACTCTGTCGGTCTACCTCTGTCGGTTCACTCTGTCGGTTCACTCTGTCGGTTCACTCTGTCGGTTCACTCTGTCGGTTCACTCTTGTCAGTCTACCCACTTCGTCGGTCATATTCATTTACAAACGATCAAGTAGCTGATCTTAAATCGAGCCAGTCTCACTTGAGTACCAGAGAAAACACGGACAAGCAAAGGACCTCAACCGGTGTGATGCTGACCATCACCCATCGTGTGTCATTGGTCACAGAAAAATGCCGACCTGATGCTTCCTCGGTATTCTCTAATATACTAACGGATCTAAACCGGAAGAATTGACCTCATTGTATCGGGTTTTGCCTTTGCGGTTCGGCACCTCTCCGCAGAACTGGCACCACAACTGCTGTATGTATTGCACAAATTACAAAACTCCAGCTCCGGGAAAGAACACTAAGGGTCTCTGCAAAAAAAAAAATCACGGGTGAACAGAATTTCCCGGTCCGTATTCGAACCTAAGAGACTGTACTAGGCAAGGCAGCGGCTTAATGCATATATCTCTCTCTCCTCCCACCAACAATATACTACGTAGTTTCATATTAGCTTCGGATTTTTACGAACGATCAAAATAGACCTTATCGTTTAGAAAGCAATGACAAACCACTGAACGTAAGTGGTGCCTAGAATATCGACGACTAGTTTACTGCTGTTGATGGCCAAGTCTGTAAAGGAGATATGCCATGATTTTCAGTATGAAACTGTTTCTAGTCTCTACTTTTTCTCCTTTGTGCTGGTTTATCTCTCAATCTTTCACTCCACAGAGATGCATGAATGTATAATCATTTCTTTTTCTAAAGAGCTTATCGATCCATTAAAACATGATCAAATATCTGATGGTCTGGATGTCACTATCGTCTGGACTGTGTTTGTAAACATTCTGGAAACAGGCCGTTAAAGATATATCCCCGAGCAGGAAACCATTAGATTGAACCTTTATACTGATGGTTTATATGTTAGTACCATGTGGCTGAAATGGTATCTGCAATCATTTTTATTTAACTCTTTACAATACGATACGCCACCTGACAAACCATATTGTTAGTTCCCTACATATTTAAACGCCAATTTCACAAACCTTCACAACATTCACAAGCCATAATCATCAAAACTACATATCACCAGAGATGAGCTCCAGACAACGATCGACTTCATCATAAGAACGCGTCTAACGGTATAATCATCAAAACTACGACACCAGAGATGAGTTCCAGACAACGATCATCTTCATCATAAGAACGAGTCTAACGGTATAATCATCAAAACTATATGGCACCAGAGATGAGCTCCAGACAACAGCTTCATTTCACCATAAGAACGCGTCTAACGGTATAATCATCAAAACTACTTGGTCCAGAGATGAGCTCCAGGCAAACGATCGTCTCTCATCATAAGAACACGTCTAACGGTATAATCATCAAACCATAGGTACCAGAGATGAGCTCCAGACAGTCGACTTCACCATAAGAACGCGTCTAACGGTATAATCATCAAAACTACATGACACCAGAGATGAGCCCTGGTGACAACGATCGTCTTCACTGCAAGAACGCGTCTAACGGCATATAATCATCAAATCTACAGCGACATCAGAGATGAGCTCCAGACAACAGCCGTCGACTCACCATAAGAACGCGTCTAACGGTATAATCATCAAAACTACATGACACCAGAGATAAGATCCAGACAACGATCGACTCTATCATAAGATCGCGTCTAACGGTATAATCATCAAAACTACATGGCACCAGGTGCAGAGATGAGCCTCCAGACAACGATCGACTTCATCATAAGAACGTGTCTGCCGGTATAATCATCAAAACTACATATCACCAGAGATGAGCTCCAGACAACGATCGACTTCACTGCTAAGAACGCGTCTTAATGGCATAATCATCAAAACTACATGACACCAGAGATGAGCTCCAGACAACGATCGACTTCATCATAAGAACGCGTCTAACGGTATAATTATCAAAACTACATGACACCAGAGATGAGCTCCAGACAACGATCGTCTCTATCATAAGAACGCGTCTAACGGTATAATCATGAAAACTACATGGCACCAGAGATGAGCTCCAGACAACGATCGTCTTCACTACAAGAACGCGTCTAACGGTATAATTCATCAAAACTACCTGGTCCCAGATGAGCTCCACAACGATCGTCTTCATCATAAGAACACGTCTAACGGTATAATCATCAAAACTACATGACATCAGAGATGAGCTCCAGACAAGAAGTCGACTCCCACTATAAGAACGCGTCTAACGGTATAATCATCAAACTATATGGCACCAGAGATGAGCTCCAGACAACAGTCGATTTCATCATAAGAACGCGTCTAACGGCATAATAATCAAAATCGCTTGGTCCCAGAGATGAGCTCCTCCAGACAATGATCGTCTTCATCATAAGAACACGCCCTAACGGCATCATCAAAACTACATGGCACTAGAGATGAGCTCCAGACAACGACTGTCTTCATCATAAGAACACGTCTAACGGTATAATCATCAAAACTACATGGCACTAGAGATGAGCTCCAGACAACAGTCGACTTCACTGGCAAGAACGCGTCTAACGGTATAATCATCAAAACCATATGGCACCAGAGATGAGCTCCAGACAACAGTCGACTTCATCATAAGAACGCGTCTAACGGCATAATCATCAAAACTACAATAGCGGACACCAGAGATGAGCTCCAGACAACGATCGAATTTTATCATAAGAATTCAGTCTAACGGTATAATCATCAAAACTACATGACACCAGAGATGAGCTCCAGACAACGATCGACTTCATCATAAGAACGCGTCTAACGGTATAATCATCAAAACTACATGGCACCAGAGATGAGCCCAGACAACGATCGGTTTCACTGCAAAACGTCTGACGGCATAACTATCAAAACTACATATCACCAGAGATGAGCTCCAGACAACGATCAACTTCATCATAAGAACGCGTCTAACGGTATAATCAACAAAACTACATGACACCAGAGATGAGCTCCAGACAACGATCGTCTTCATTACAAGAACGCTCCAACGGTATAATCATCAAAACTACATGACACCAGAGATGAGCTCCAGACAACGATCGTCTTCACTTATGCAAGAACGCGTCTAACGGTATAATCATCAAACTACCTGGTCCCAGAGATGAGCTCCAGACAACGATCGTCTTCATCATAAGAACACGTCTAACGGTATAATCATCAAATAGCTATCGCAAAGAAGAAGAGTACAGAGTAACAACACCTCAAATCAACTCATTGTAAATAACATAATACAACCCTTCTTCCGCAACTCATTCGTCACCTACTATTACATATGTAAGCTGTCTAACTATGAACAAAATCTTCCTGTATATCACAGACAGAAAATAAAATAAATAAATCTACATAGAAAGAACTCAAAATCACAGAAAACTGGCTGATGCTACAAATAAAAATGAGAAAATTAAAGAATTTGGACATGTAAAGAGAAACAAAGTCTGGAGAAAACCATCATTGAAAAAGGCGTCACATCAATGAGGAGAAGAGGAAGACACCGGAGAAGATGGATTCAGGATGTAACTGATGATTTGAACTCAACTATCTAATCATTCAATTAATCAATTATTCAATATAAAAAAAGGAACAGAGAAAACTGATAATGTTGTTAATAAAACTGTTCAAGAACAATCTCACTGAAGAAGCCACACTTAATGCCGCCACTGTTTTCAATTAATCAACTAAATCTTCCCTTTGAATCGATAATATGCTCGTCGAAAACATGATCGTGTCAAACACAAATTGGAAGGGAAACACGCATTGTAAGAGTATATATAGACTTGAACTAGATCTCATGAGACCATCTCTTCTCTTTCTCTCTCTCTCTCTCTCTCTCTCTCTCTCACTCGATCCCCGGTCAGACCTAAGGAACCAGATTTTTTCATGAATTGCACTATTGTTTTTAGGGACTCTGTCTCTCCCAGCCACGAAGCCTAGATTATCGGGTCAGGTTTCATTTTTAGCCTTGCTAACAACTGGCAGTCTTGCAGCATTTTTACTCTGCTGTCATGTCCGACTTTTTGCAGTGTATAGGCTAGTTGTGCCAATTTTTAAATTTGAACATGTGGGCTGGAAGTCGCAGGACGATCTGATACTTCTTCTTTTTCTTCTTCTTCTTCTTCGAACGCTCCATATCGACCACTTGTTAACCACTTTGTGATTTGTATGCACTCCGAGCCTAAGAGCGATTGTTCGTTGTGCCAAAGTTATGTGCTCTTCAGTAGGACAGTAAATCCGATTTCTGCTATGCATTTTATTTACTAGTTGGACGACGGGTGAGAAGCCCCATGTGAGTGCGGTTCAATTCTGCGGGCTGGCAGAAAGCCACAAATTTAGATTTACGGTGTTCGTGGCACTGAAACTAAAGGGTTACGATGTCCATGGCACCGTGTCGAAGAGCTGAACGCTGCTCGTATCTGAATTTAAAAACAACAAAAAAACAACTAGGTAGCTTCAGGCTCCTACAACAATCGCTCTACGACATGCTTTGTTGATCGTTAGCGCACGGCCTCTTTTGCTCCACTCGTGAGCCCCCTGCAAGAAACGAGCGGATCTGATACAAGGACAAACATATTTCATGTAAAAATGCAACAGATAATCACAATGACAAAGCTGTTTTGGGTGTTATTTTTTAAAATACAGGCACGCGGAAATATGAAAATATTAAAAATATCAGAGTGCGTGATTGAAGAAGGAAAGATAAAGTTATATAAGAAAAAATAGAACTCCATGCAAATAACCAAAATGAAGGAAAAAATAAATAGAGAATAGCAGCGAGGGAATGGCATAGCAAGAAAGTGAAAGAAGGACACACATTTGCCCATTGTAAAATTGTTAGGAGTTGAACAGACGCCTGAAGCAGACTGCGGGTGGAAGAGACTTGCAGGAAAGTGGTTTTTACAACAATTTGTTGTAATTAGTTGTGATTTTAGAACCGTCAACGAGGAAATGAGTTAGAGGTTTTCTCAGCCCAGGGCTGGCTGACCCGACCCGTGAGGCGTTGTGGCTGGCTGACCTTGAAATAACGGTCACGTCAGGGGAGTACCCACCCATGACAATGGAGCATTGCAAATTATGGCTTAGGGGGAATTTTATAACATGTATTAGAGTTACATGATGATGGGGAAGAGGTCAGCATGGAGAGATAAAGGAAAGTATAAATAGTAAAAGGAAGGACAAAATGTAGCCAAAGAGATGGGAATGTAATGCAACAAAAGTGAGTACAGAGAAAACATAAACATTTAAATCGTAGTTAGAAATAACAAAAACTGAGAATTTTCAATCAAATGTCAAGTCAGTGCTATTCTATGACTTGGAAACATGGAAGACAACAAAAAAAAGCACCAGAAAACTACAGACCTTCATAAATGGATTTTTACGTAGAATATAGGGACTGAGATGGAATGATAAGATTACGGACCAGGAACTCAGAGAAAGAACTCAGCAGATATCAGGGAGTAAAAAGAGCCAAGGGAATACACGTTGGCGATGGATAGACACACATTGAAAGACCGACAGGAAGAATAGCAAGACAGGTCCTGTTTTGGAACCCGCAGGGAAGAGGAGATTTGGAAAGTATAGACATACCTGGGAGAAGAAGCTGGAGTCTGATATTAAAATGATAGGTAAAACCATGGAAAGAATTGGAAAGGATGGCAGGAGAGAGGAAAGAGTTGGAAGAATTTGTTGAAAACCTGTGCTCCGTTGGGAGTTAAAAAAGATGAAGAAATAAGAGTAATGCGACAAAGTATATCAAATAGTAGAAATAAAATATGAGAGTGTCAGCGGACAAAGAAGAACACTATAAACAAGTACGCCAACGACTAAGAAATGCTGTTTGTGTTCATTCTTATCAACTGAGCCACCCCTCTTACTGATCTTTGTTATTTAACTGAGAACGGGCATGTGGCGCAGCCTAAAAACAGCCTTAAAAATCACTTCAGTTTACAAAGGGCATCATGAACAAGCACACACAAGATCAGTACATCTCCCCTGCCCCCAAATCTTCTGGTTATTGGTTGGCTGCACCTGACATACCCACAAGTGCTCAGTCTCCCCAATAGATATCGAAGAGTATGTATACTGATGGTTTCGTGGTACACTGATTAAAAACACTCCTCACTTACCTCCTCAGGCATCCAGTTCCCACTTTGTACAACTGGTAACTCCAAACTGCTTAAACCGCTGGATCGATTCTTAATTCAATATCTATGTTAGTGTCCTCATCCAACAGACAATCGCGAAGAGACCGAAGAACATTCCCCATTATCCAACTCCAACAAATCGATGTTGTTGATGCAAGCCTGTCCGCCCTCTCAATACCGTAAACACCTGTAATGCCAAGGACAGTATATCCACTTAAACCTACTTCTTCTATAAAGAAGTAAATAGTGAAAGAGAAGAAGTTGTTATGTTAACTGGACTTCATCACTGTATACATCGCTATTAGAAAACACGATATGTCAAACACATGCGCTAAAGATTTCTAAGCTTTCTAAGTTGTGCGATAATGTTGAATCATCGTCGGGGGCAGGGCGACTTCCGTCATTACGCCAGTGGGGCCGGGCCCCACCAAATTAAAGGTAACGCGTATTTTATTATTTTATACATTAAAATATATTCTAATCCGAAATCATGATTTTTCCGAACATTTCTGTCTGGTCCCACCAACAAAAATGATCACGAGCCGTCACTGGTTGGGGGTATTGTATATCTGTTATACTGCTGATGACTTCCCTTATATCCACATGTCCTCTTGTCCCCATGACTGGTCACTGTCCTATATGTCGCCCACGGCGAACCAACACCGCTCTTTTAGTCATTTCCACTACTTTTTTCATCGCAGTCCGCGACGGAACACAAGTCAGCCATTGTGTTTTTCGATCGAATCGATGAAACAGCATGTAAACAATTGCTTCATATGAAATATGTGTCATTCATATAGTAAAACAGATTGTCTAACGTAACTGTACATATTCTGCTAGATCTGGAAAATTTATGATTATATGTTAAGTAGAAGCTATTTTGAAAGAAATTTTTTTCGATGGTCACTACCATTATTTTGGAACCTTGAAAATTTCGCTTGGGTACTACCCATAAACATCGTATTTACGTGAAACGTTATTAACTTCTTACTCATAAATTTTCATTACTAGAAACATTTTTCTTCTGTTGGCAACTTTACGTCTGCAACTCGTCAACCTTACCAGACTTACCATTTTCCACATGAAGCCGGTTTGCTTTTTGACGTCCCTAACAACCGCTGCAGTTTGCGATCTTCTCGCATTCTTTTCGTCATTTTACTTGTGCTCAACGATATCCAGCAATGCTAAATACAAATTTTTAATTTTCTTTTTTATATTTCAAACATTATTTATGCCTTTCAGTTGACTTTTGTATCGAGTATCAACGGTATACAAATATCCCACACTAGATCTAGCTGTCCAAAGTGAACCATTCTCCGTCAGCGATAGACGGCAATAATGATTGGGTCTGATCTTATCGTACATCATTCAGATTTACTTGAGAAGTCTCATATTATTGTATTGTGATTTGAGAATTAAAATAACTAGTGAATCATTTCATATCCTTTAATTGTCTTTCTTAATTATAGGCATTTCATGTTTAAAAGTTGTGCCATTTAAATTGCACTCATTGCTTGAGCTGCAATCAGCTGTACCGGAAGCTTTGTGACAAAAATATGGTCTAGTAGCAATTTCAAATGTAATTATTGTAAGATCATCTACGTTTTCTTTTATGAAACTTTTCTGTGACTTTTAATTTGTTAGTGGGCTGAACTAAATGCATAATTAGTGATGAAATACTGCATCATGTCTTCTACATGAACATACATTGAACAAGCACATTTTATGTCATTGAAAGTTTTTTGTAGGACCTGAGCTTTGAGTAAAATTGATTAATTGTACAGTAAACACAATGAGCGTTAGTACAAATCAGATCTTTGTATAAATCCACTTATATAGTTGAAGTACAGGTAAATGATTTACCAGTGTGTTTTCATTATTGTCAAAACCTTTCTTGATTGTTTTAAAAATGTATTGACTACTAGATCAACAATTTCAATGAATACATCCTTTCTAATTTCCATGCATTGACCTTAGTCTTGCAATGATGGTCAAGCTTTAATAATTTTCTGAGTAAATTATTCACACAACCTCTATCTCCAGTTTTTAAAATAAAGTAATAAATATATTTAATGTTATTGCAAGGTTGAAGCCAGTTGCATGGAGATCAATGAATATTATTTATTGAAACTGTTGATCTAGTGCTCATTATATGTTCCACACAACCAAAAACAATTTAGAAAAATAATAAAAGCATATTGGTAAATTATTCACTCTAGCATCAGAGGTTAATTTTTGTATTCATATATTTCTTTATTTATCTGCAATATGGTGCAATGTTCTGAGTGACTTTTTGAATAGTGTAGTTTTATATATTTACTTATGTATGCACATCTCACATACAAACATGCTGGATACTTATTTGCAAATCATTTATATATGTTGAGTAAATATAAATGACTCATTTAGTTCAACCACTAAATAAATTGAAAGTCACAGAAGAAGTTTACATAAAAAGAAAATGTAGATGATCTTGCAATAGTTGGCATTTGGAAATTGCTACTAGACTATATTTGTCACAAAGCTTCATTGCAGCTTAAGCAATGAGTGCAATTTAATGGCAGCAACTTTTAAAACATGAAATGCCTATAATTAAGAAAGACAATTAAAAAGATACTGAAATGATTCACTAGTTATTTTAATTCTGAAATCACAATACAATAATATGAGACTTCTGCTAAATCTGAATAGTGTACGATAAAGATCGGGCCAATCATTATTGGGCGTCTATCGCTGACGAATGGTTCACTTTGGACAGCTAGATCTAGTGTGAAATATTTAATATTACCGTTGATACTGATACAAAAAGTCAACTGAAAGGCATAAATAATGTTTGAAATATAAAAAGAAAATTAAAATTTGCATTTAGCATTGCTGGAGTATCGTTGACACAAGTAAAATGACGAAAAGAATTCACGAGAAGATCGCAACTGCAGCGGGTTGTTAGTGGACGCTGCAAAAGCAAACCGGCTTCGCAGTAGCACAGAGAAATGGTAAGTCTGGTAGGTTATTGATTGCGGCGTGACGTAAAGTTGCCCTTAGAAGAGAGAAAAATGTTTATAGTAAATGAAAATTTATGAGTAAAGAGAAGTTAATAACGCAGTTTCAATGCAAATACGATGTTTATGGGTAGTACCAGCGAAATTTTCAAGGTTCCAAAATAATGGTAGCAATTCATCGAAAAAATTCTTTCAAAATAGCTTCTACTTAACATATAATCATAGAATTTTCCAGATCTGTAGAATATGTTAGTTACACGTAGAACAATCGGTTTTACTATATGAATGACATATTTCATATGAAGCAATTGTTTACACGCTGTTTCATCGATTCGATCGAAAAAACACAATGGCTGACTTGTGTTAAATTTATTTACCGGGTTACGACTGGCTGAAAAAGTAGTAAATTACTAAAAGAGCGGTATCTTTTAATGCAAATATGACGCCGTGAGCCAGAAAAGTTGCATTACATGTAGTAACGAATATTTTTGTTTATACCGCTGCTACTATCAGGTATCCAAAACTGGTAAAGTACATATTTTTTTTTTTTTAGATTCAGAACACTTGAGCTTTCGCCCGGCGGTTACTGGGGCCCAAATTTGGGGGTGTGTAAAAGAATAGAACCACTATTATCTGCCACGCATAACAAGAGACGACTAAGGAGATTTGGCTGAAATCGCATGCAGCATTGATGTCCTAAACGTAGAAGTCTGGCAAACTTAGCAATTTGCAATGTTTACTCTGCATTTTCCATCCTCCAAACATCGAATTGGGGCTATGCACATATATTTTGGAGTGGCTGTCTTATCTGGCGCCAGCAACGAAGCTTTGAGATCTTGCGACGCCAACTTCACCCACCCCAGTTATTTCGGGGATGTTAGCTGTTAATGCAACAGTACCTTGCCCGGTTGTTCTAGGTGAATGTGTGGTTGGGGGATTTGCTAGCACTTGAACGCAATTTAGGATTTTCGCTTCGGTCAACCTTTTCACCTAACAACTGAATCTGCATTATCTCTGATACTGAGTTTGCTGCAATCTTCCCTGTGTCGTCACGACACATTGCATATTTTCGACGATTCTTGCCTAGAGATGGCAAAGTGAGTGTGACCATTGTTTCGAGGAACGTGCCCTCATAACGACTCGTACCGTGTTATCAACAGTTCGTTTTATTTATTCAGCTATTTCCTTTGGGGCTGTAGATAGCGCGCAGAAATAATCACTCTGGATTCTGTTCGTCTGCCCCACTACTTATAACAGAGTAGCACTACTCCTGATCCCCACCATTTAGCCAGAAAGAATCCAATGTCTGTTTCCAGGGACACCACGTGGAGGTAGGGTAGGATCTTGGTTAGTGCCAGCACACTAAACCTGCCAGTTACGTTGTCCCTATAAATGCGCCTTTGACCCTGGAAAAAGCAATCAGTGAACACTAATATCAATACTTGTGAGGATCTGACTCATGGGGCTATCGCCTTGGGTTTCACACGGACTACAAGACATGCAGAAAAGGTAACTGACCTGGCAGAAACCGCCCAAAGGTCTTGATATCAGCCAAGAGAAGACAAAAGTACTGTACAAACAACATACATACAAAACCTGGGATATTGATTTAGGGGAAATGCTATAGAAGACGTGGGGAACTTGCATCTTGGAAGTGAGATCAGCCAAGGACAGAGCTTACAAAGGAGGATATTAACTCTAGGATCATGAAGGGTCTGAAATGCATTTGCTCTCCTGTATACAGCATATACATCAACTGTCATCTCCACTTAAAACAAAGCATGATATTCAGCACAAATATGAAACTGGTCTGTTGTATGAATGAAAACGTTTGGGTCTGGTGAATAGCAAATACGATTCAGACCTTTGTCAACAGATGCCTCTGACATATTCTCAGACTGAGATGGTATAACATGATTGCAAAACACAGAACTGTAGGTAAGAATAGGATAGAAAGATATACTGACTCAGGTTAAGAGGAGAAATGGAGATGGTCACATACACTACCGAAGACACAGTCCAGTGTCACTAAACAAAACTTGGAGTGGAAACTGCAAGAACAGAGGAAAGAGGACACCAACCCTTTGCTAAAATCGGATGAATGTCCTAAACATGTAGAAGTCTTTGCAGTACCATCGGCAGGAAGCGTGACATTTCTGCTGGAAAAGTGGAGAACAAGTGTACAGACTATATTCTCCTGGAGAGTAGAGAGGAATAAATCAAGTCAGCATCATCGGCAGGAAGCGTGACATTTCTGCTGGCAAGTGGGAGAACAAGTACAGATCAGTATTCTCCCCGAGTGGCGGGGAGAGGAATAAGTCCAGTCAGTACCATCGACAGGGAGCGTGACATTTCTTATGGAAAGACCGAACTATTTGGGAAACGGTACAATGAAAATCAATCCTTCTGGGTCTGTATACCCTCTTAGACTTCATCCCACTTCATGCACTTCATCACGTTATCATATACTTACTCATGTCGGGGGTCTCAACGACGAAGCGGACAAGTAGATTACCTGTCGTACTGAAGATTTTGGGTCTTCGAATCCAGACTGAGACGATGGGTAATTATTTGAGATCCTAAGATTGTTGCCGGAGCTACGGAGTTCAGGAAATGTTCTCAGTGGACGGCATGTCCTTTCTATCGACAGGGACGAAGCCACATGAGATCCAGTAATGGATGTCAATCCTTCGCCTTTGGACCCTTTCGCGCCCGTGTGGTGCCGGGGCCCGCAAGGGAAGCAGAGAATAGTACCACTGCAACCTACAAGGCATGTCGTAAGAGGCGATCGATGTAGATCTAAGGAAGCTATTATAGTAAATAAAAAGTATCGAAGGAATCGGATGTGCTTGCTCACTGTAGGGGGCATAATTGGTACAAAGCATAGCTCTGCCTTAGGCTCAGATCACATAAAATCACAAAGAGTGGTTAACAATGGGGTAGGATATGGAGCGTAGTGAAGAAGAAGGGCAGTTTGACTTGCTCACATCTCATATGTCCGGCACGTTACTAGTCACCATAAACCCTTGCTGTTCACCCCCCATACGATTCTACAATCTTCTCTCTACCCACGCCCATGATTATATTTGTGCAGCGTTAATATCATAAGTGGGGCGGCAGATTTGCCGTTGGGCGGGGTTGTGGTAATGATGACGCAATAACGATATTTTCTTCTAGCAGATTACGTGGTGATGAAATATGGACCTGGATTATGGTTATCGAACGAGCAGGCTAAAAAAAGCATGTTTCCAATGAAGGGTTCGATAATCCCTTTCCCCCCTCTCTCTCCACTCTTTCTCTCTCTCTCTCTCCCTCTATCTCCAGACACAAAGAAAGAGTGATGGTTTGAGGGAAAAAGAGATCTGTTTTTAAAGAAACATGTTCACTAACAGATAATGGTATTTAAAAGAGAAGTTGATGAAATATTATTCATAGAACTTGTTAAATAATGAACGTGTAGGGACAAGTAAGTTAAGAAGGTGGTAGATACTGTGGAAGAGTGGGGTGTGGGTATATGTGGCAGTGAGAGAGTGTGTGTGTGTGTTTGTTAAGCGCTTGACGACATTTTGTTAGAAAATGGCAGTTACAACTGTGTGTGCGTGGAGTGTATGTTTTGTGTGCGGAGTGAGCAGATTCTTGTGGGTGCATGAGAGAGATGGATTAATTGATAACATCATTATTGCTCTTTATTGAAAAACCTTGCCTGTTCCGATCTTTCTCATACACAAATAACTCTCAGCTTCAGTTCAGTTAGCTCCTGCAGCACCGGCGAGGGTTCATGATTGATAGCATCATCATTGTTCTTCATTGAAAAATCTTATCTGTTCCGATTCCTTCTCATACACAAAATAACTCTCAGCCTGTTCGCTAGCTCCGTAGCACTGGCGAGGGTCCATGATTGATAGCATCATCATTGTCTTTCATTGAAAAATCTTATCTGTTCCGATCTTTCTCATACACAAATAACTCTCAGCTTCAGTTCGCGAGCTCTGTAGCACCGGCGAGGGCCCATGATGTCAGTTTGAAGACAGTGATAATTTATAGATATTTTAGTTAATCTTTTATTAATTATTGTCTATGCGACGACTTGACACGATGCCAAGAAGTCGCTGCTCGATATCAAGTAGCCGCCATAACTTTATCGCCGCCTGATCTTTACGATCTTGATAATGGCATGTTCAACATGTTCACTGAAACATAAGCTGAGGTCAAAATTAGCAACCACAAATTACTTACTAATCGTGTGATTACTTGCTTACAGCAGAATCACTACCTTGCTGTGATTTTCTGAATTATCCCTGTCTACATTCCCATCTTTCATATGAGTATAATCATTGACATGAAGCGTCCCTTTTCGTTCAACTTAATAGCAGTCTTCAGTCTTTATATGCAGAGTTATATATAAATATTTTCACTTCTATCTCTATCTATCGTCTATTCCCAGTTCTAAGTGTGGATGTTCCAAGGTGGATGATGAATTGGTTGTCCACTCTGCCGTTGCTGCAGGGGTGGAGCTTTAATTTAGTCACAGGGCCAGATGAGTCGTCCTTGTTGTGTTATATCCGTGTTTTATTTAGTGTTGTCTTGATGTTGCTCCATCCATCATTTTCTTGGTCTTCCTTGGCTCTAGTACCTGATCTCTTTTTATTGTATGCTGCTATTGGTGATTGGTTGTATTCCATTCGTATTAAATGTCCAAACCACTTGCATTTGTTGTCTTTCAATGTATTCGGTAGCAGGTCTATCAACAGATATAAATTCACTCTATCCCATCATCTCTATAACCCTTCTCTACCACTTTCTTAATCTCTTGTTACTCTCTTTTCTCTATCTCTAACTCTCTCTATCTCTCTACTCTCTTATCTCTCATTCTCTGTATTCATCTTTTCTCTCTCTAAATATATCACTATCTCTCACTCTATCTCTATCTCTCTCTTTATTTTCTCTCTCTCTCTCTCTCTATACATATATATATATATCTAAATAGGGGGAAGACTGCAGTAAAACTTGGTAAATAGTGAAACACGCACAAACAAAGTACTATAGTTTTATAAAATACATAAACAGTGACGATAAACAGCAACGTTTCGACCAATGCGCTCAATACAAACAACAGGAGTGACAAATTAAATGAAGACAAATGACGACCAAATACCAACGTATCTAAGGAAAATTCAGAATAAAAACGAATAACGAAATAAATGTAACACAAAAACACACATAAAACTAGAAATAGAAAAGAAACAATGAAACATCTAGTAAATATATAACTTGAATACATGCAACATATACCCATATAGATTATAAAGCATGGGAAGAGAAAGTACTACAAAGCATAAGAATGTAATACATGCAAATATATACCCATAAAGAGATTACAAAGCATGGGAAGAGAAAGTACTAAGAAGCATAAGAATGTAATATGCTGAGCCCGCGTGTCGCAAGGTACCATACAAAGAAATCAAACTGATTCTCCAGAGCAACCGACTACGATCATCAGAGGAACATGATCGGATGGCTGTGACCTGACATCGCAAGCTCCTGAATGGCCAGTTTCATTGAAATGGGTAGCTACAGGGGTCACAGAGCATTGGCGCATATCGCGCAAGGCGAATCGGTCACTGAGTCTCCTGCCGGTTTCTAATATAGGCCTTGCTGCACCGCTTCTTGCAGACACGGCATAGATAATATTACGGGGACTCGCACGTGAACTGTCTTCAACAACGAACGTGGCTTTTGGAAAAGACACCGTGCGGGTCTGTATTACATAAGCACAAGTGTTGGCGCCGACGGCCACACTGGATGTTATGCCAAAATGACTCTGGATGTTAGGGCTTGAGGCGATCAGGAACCAACATATCCTTAAGGCTTCTGTCCTGGTCTGTACGCCACCAAAGGATAGTGTTGGAAGATTGAACGTGTATCAGGACCAGACTGAAGAATGGAGAGATGACGGAATAAGACTTTCTTCACAAGGGAACTATGGAGGGTGGAAAAGTTAAGACAAGTTTCACCCTGTCAGAATTGGAAGCCCTATGTTGGTTAGGAGATAGCCTCCTGGCGAGAAATTTGGCTGAACGCGCCGCATAGCCGAAGCAAGCACCTTATCCGGGTATAAGCGCTACGAAAGAAATCCAGCATCTCGTGAGCTCTATCGAGGAAATCGTCGTCCTCGCTACAGAGGCACGAAGGGCCCAAGATTGAGAGAATGGTAAAGAATCACGACAAGCCTGGGAATGGGAAGAGGAATAAAGAAGAAAACTATGTGCATCAGTAGGCTTGTAGTATACTGATGTAGTGATGGTGGATATGCTGATAGTGAAAGTGATGTCAAGAAAGTTGACACAAGAGGTAGAGATGTGAGATGTAAACCGAATAGCCGGATTGAAGACATTAATGAAATTAATGAAGCGTGACAAATCGGCTTCAGGCATATCGTAATGCAATACAATCATCAATGTATCTATGATACACAGACGGAAGAGGGCCATCATAGGAATTCCATACTAGGTGCTCAAGATGACCCATGAATAGACAAGCATAACTGGGTCCCATTTTAGTACCATGGCGACCCCACTGATCTGCTCAAAGAACTGGTCATTGAACTGAAAGGAGTTGAGAGTTAGAACTAGTTCTGCAAGACGAAGGAGAGCCGAGGTGGGACAAGGGGTTAGTTCTCCTGTCGAGAAAGAACTGGAGAGCTTGAAGTCCGTCGGAATGAGGTATGGAGGTGTACAATGAGCCATTATCTGCAAGCGGTGAACAAGGCCTATATTGGGGAAACCGGCAGGAGACTCAGTGACCGATTCGCCCAACACTTGCGATATATACGCCAATGCTCTGTGACCCTGAGCACCATTTCAATGATACTGGCCATTCAGGAGCTTGCGATGTCCAGGTCACAGCCATCCGATCATGTTCCTCTGATAATCGTAGTCGATTTGCTCTGGAGAATCGGTTGATTTCTTTGTATGGTACCTTGTGACCACGCGGGCTCAACGTATTACATTATTATGCTTCTTAGTACTTTCTCTTCCCATGCTTTGTAATTCTATGGGTATATGTTGCATGTATTACATTCTTATGCTTCTTAGTACTTTCCCTTCCCATGCTTTATAATCTATATGGGTATATGTTGCATGTATTCAAGTTATATATTTACTGATGTTTCATTGTTTCTTTTCTATTTCTAGTTTTTATGTGTGTTTTTGTGTTACATTTATTTCGTTATTCGTTTTTATTCCAGATTTCCTTAGATACGTTGGTATTTGGTCGTCCATTTGTGTTTCTTTTTAATTTGTCACTCCTGTTTGTTCGTTTGTTGATAAGCCTTGTTGGTCGAAACGTTGCGTTTATCGTCACTGTTTATGTATTTTGTAAACTATAGTACTTTGTTTGTACGTGTTTCACTATATATATCTACATCTTTTCTCTCTCTCTCTCTATATATATATCCCTCTTTCACTCTCATCTCTCTATCTCTCTCTTCATCTTTTCTCTCTATATATATATCACTCTCTCACTCTCTTCTAAATATATACATATATATCGTCTAATCTACATGAGCTTCGTTCTTATCATAAATGAAAGGTAATCTGGTTTTGCATGAGGAGTTATTCTTCGGTACTTTTTAAAAATCTGTATTGTTAACAAGACATCATACAAACAAAATCAAAACTCTGTTTTCATGATACAATTCTCCCGTGTGTTTTCGGGCCTGTAATGTGAGCGAAAAATAGTAACACTGCGACCTACAAGACATGCCGTAAGAGACGATTGAGGTTGAGAGCATAGGAAGCTACCCTAGTAAGTAAAATGCATCGCAGAAATGGGAATTCGTTGGCCTACTTATAGGGCATAACAGGCACAACGTATAATCGCTCTTTGGGTCAGATCACATACAAATCAGAAAGAGTGGTTTAACAAGTGATCAATATGGAGCAGAAGAAGAAGAATAGGAGGAGGAGACTTCCGTCATATGCTAAACCGGACCTCGGCCATATATAGACTTAATCGACCACCACCTAACAAACAAACAAACAAACAAAACAAACAAAACAAACAAACAAACAAACAAACGAACAACAACAACAAAAACACACACACAAAAAAAACACAAAAAAACTAAACAAGAAACTAAAAGATTTTAGATAAGACAACGCCCGTGTGATGTCGGGCCTGCAAGGGAAGCAAAGAATAGTACCACTGCAACCTACAACGCATGTCGTAAGAGGCAACTGATGTAGGCCCTAGGGATGCTACCCTTGTAAACAAAAATCAGCGCAGAGATCGGATGCTGGCCTACTCTAGGCGCATAACTGGCAAACCGTTAATTGCTCTTAGGCTCAGATCACATACAAACACATAGAGTGGTTGACAAGTGAACGGTATGGAGCGTTGGGGAAAAAGAAGA
>JADZMA010001010.1:0-7500 GCA_020796225.1 Arion vulgaris
GATCATATAAGATAGAAATGAAAAGAAGTGTACTATGTTGTCAGGAAGAAATATTAACATAATTTGATCATATAAGATAGAAATGAAAGAAATTTATACTATGTTGTAGGAAGAAATTTTAACATAATTTGATCATATAAGATAGAAATAGAAGATTTATACTATGTTGTGGGAAGAAATGTTATAATTTGATCATATAAGATAAGAAATAGAAGAATTTATACTATGTTTGTGAGAAGAAATTTTAGTATAATTTTGATCATATAAGATAGAAATGAAAGAATTTATACTATGTTGTGGGAAGAAATGTGTATAATTTGATCATATAAGATAAAATAGAAGAATTTATACTATATTGTGGGAAGAAATATTAACATAATTTGATCATATAAGATAGAAATGAAGAATTTATACTATATTGTAGGAAGAAATGTTATGAATTGATCATATTGGAGATAGAAATGAAAGATTTATACTATGTTATTAGGAAGAAATATTATTTATAATTCGATCATATAAAATAGAAATAGAAAAAAATTTATACTATATTGTAGGAAAGAAATTTAACATAATTTGATCATATAAAAGATAAAAATGAAAATTTATACCATATTGTGGGAAGAAATTTTAACATAATTTGATCATATAAAAAGATAGGAGTGGAAAAATTTATACTATTTTGTGGAAATTTTAACATAATTTGATCTTATAAGATAAAATAGAAAAAGAATTTATACTATTTGTAGGAAGAAATTTTAACATAATTTGATCATATAAGATAGAAATGAAGAATTTATACTATTTTGTGGGAAGAGATTTACTGCTATAATTTGATCATATAAGATAGAAATGAAAAGAATTTATATACTATTTTGTGGGAAGAAATGTTAACATAATTTGATCATATAAGATAGAAATAGAAATTTATGTACTATGTTGTGGGAAGAAATTTTAACATAATTTGATCATATAAGATAGAAATGAAGAATTTATACTATTTTGTGGGAAGAAATGTTAACATATAGTTTGATCATATGAATGAAAATGAAGAATTTATACTATGTTGTAGGGAAGAAATTTTAACATAATTTTGATCATATAAGATAGGAAATGAAGAATTTATACACTATGTTGTGGGAAGAAATTTTAATATTTGAAACCATGAGGAGCGTCTGGTTGAAAAGATTAAGGCCAGCTCCTTGTAAGAAGACCCATATTCAATTCACAGTAAGACAAATGATTTGATTTTCTGTTTGTAGGCATCAATGAAAAAATCCTAACCTGGAACAGCTACGTGACGACTGCACTAACCATACGACCATTAAATTCTATGAACATTGCCTGTCTACACAGCCTAAAGGCAGTACTGCGAATACAGTAACGATGAAGCAGTTTTAAACTATAAAGTATTGACGATTGCTCATTATTTTGATTAATTGGCGGAACTCTGAGTTATAATACAAAATATATTCTAAATAAAGTATTGCTTTTCCTGAGTAAAACTTCAATGCGATGTTGTACCAACTTATTTCGGATGACTTCATTTCGCCAGTCTCTTCTTGTTTACTCCCAGCATTCTTCGTAGACACTTCCATCTCTATTGTGACTAGTTTCTTCTTATTACTCCCAGCATTCTTCGTAGACACTTCATCTCTGTTGTGACTGGATTTTCTTCTTAACATTATGTCATTGTCCAGGTTTTTAGCTACTGATAACATAATATGAAGAATATTATATTGAATAATGCTGTTTTGTATTTATAGTGATCACAGTCCGTACTAAACCATCAACAAACAATGCGAATTAAACGGTTCGGCCACAAAGTAGATTACCAACGGGCCAGTGCGCCACAGAGCAATGTTGTCGATACTGTAGTTACAAAGCATGGTCGGCCATGCAGAAGTTGGAACTCCAGAGATAACGAAGCCTGAAGACACTGTTGTAGTCACACACAAAAGCCCGATCTAGAAATCTCTTCGTACCTGACGTGATGCCAAGTAAAGTTGGAGAAAAAAAGAAAGGCATAAAGTGCTAGAGGCTCACTTTCAGGTGTCTTGTTTGCGACCTAACGCTGTGAACTGATTATAGATTGAATGAATAAGAAACTACTGCAATGCTGCTGCTATTACTGCTGCCTTGCACCGCTACTGCACTACTGCTGCAACATTGCTGCTGCTGGTGCTGACGGCTGATGTTGTTGCTGTGAATACTAGCGTTATAACTCTTGATGTACTCGATTCTCATATTTATTCAATACGATCATAAGCCAAGAATAACATGTTCATGTATTTATAGAATGGAGTAAAGTGAAACAAAAACATGAATACTAACTCACGATCTTATTGATGAACGACGTACTAGGCAGAAATCGATTCACTGTCGCCATCAGTCTAATCGATATCAGTGAAAGATGGCATATCGCAACGTGTGTTGTCCCAGCTGCCGCAACGGTAGATCGATACTAACCCGATTGTCTTTATTCACTCCACAGAAGAGAATGGCTATTACTTTCTTTCTATTCATTCATGTCTTTATTATCAAGACGAAATGGTTGGCTGCTGCCATCTTTGATGTGTATTGTAATCTTTTCATCTCTTCAATATTCTATGATGTAGGGATTGTGTGTAGGTGTCCAGAACGCTTCAGACGCTGTTGTTTCTATTCTTATTAATATTGTTTTTATTTGTCATGATGTTGTTTCGCTGTTATTGAGTTATTTTTGCTATTATTGTATTGTTTTCTATTGCCTTTGATGTTATTCTGTTATGTGATGTTTATTTCTGTTGTAGCTGATATTGTTCTGTTGTAACTGATATTGTTTTTTGTTGTAGCTGATGTTGTTTCTGTTGTAGCCTGATGTTGTTCTGACTATAGCTGATGTTGTTTTATTTGGATATTGTTTTTGTTGTAACTGATATTTATTATTGTTGTAGCTGATATTTATTTCTGTTGTCGCTGATGTTGTTTTTGTTGTAGCGGATGTTGTTTTGTTGTAGCTGATATTTATTATTATTGTAGCTGATATTATTTCTGTTGTCGCTGATGTTGTTCCTTTATTGTTGAGTTGCTTTTTGCTATTATTTATTATTTGTTTTTATTTGTCGCTGATGTTTATTTTGTTGTCCATGATGTTTATTTTGTTGTAATGATGTTATTTTGTTGTAGCTGATGTTATTTTTGTTGTCGCTTTGATGTTGTTTTATTTGTCCTTGATATTTATTTTTATTGTCCCACACATGATGTTATTTTATTGTAGCTGATATTTGTTTCGCTGTTGTTGAAGATTGCTTTTGCTATTATTTGTGTTGTTTTTTTGTTGTAGCTGATGTTGTTTGTTGTCCATGATGTTATTTTTGTTGTAGCTGATATTATTTTTGTTGTCATGATGTTGTTTTATTCTTAACTGATGTTGTTTTTATTTGTAGCTGATGTTGTTTTATTATAGTGATGTTGTTATTTGTATAGTGATGTTGTTTTATTGCCATGATGTTGTTTTTGTAGCTGATATTGTTTCAATTGTAGTGATGTTATTTCTGTTGTAACTGATGTTGATTTTTATTTATAGCTGATGTTGATTTCGCTGTTATTGAGAGGTTGTTTTTGATTTGTAACTGATGTTGTTGTTTCTGTTGCTTCAGATATTTATTTCTATTTGTAACTGATATTTGTTTTATTGTAGCTGATGTTGATTTCGCTGTTATTGAGGTTGTTTTGCTGTTGTTGTGGGTTTTGTGTTTATTTCTGTTAGCGGATGTTATGGCTGATATTGTTTCTGTACCCCTGATGTTATTTCTTAGTAGCTGATGTTGTTCTGTTATTTATGATGTTGTTTCTGTTGTCCTTTGACGTTGTTTCTATTTCTCGTTGATCTTGTTTTTGTTGTAGCTGATGTTGTTTTTGTTTGTCTATGATGTTGTTTTATTGTAGCTGATGTTATTTTGTTATCCCATGATGTATTGTTTTATTGTAGCTGATATTTGTTTTATTGTACTTCAGTATTTATTTTATTGTAACTGATGTTGTTTTTGTATAACTGATCTTGTTTGTTACTTAGCTGATGTTGTTTGTATTGTCATGATGTTGTTTTTATTTGTAGCTGATGTTATTTTGTTGTCCATGATGTTGTTTTGTTGTAGTGATGTTGTTTTATTGCCAGCAGTGTTTATTTTATTGTAGCTGATGTTGTTTTTGTTGCCGCTGATGTTGTTTTTTTGTAGCTGATATTGTTTCAGTTGTAGCTGATGTTGTTTATCTATTGTAGCTTTGATATTATTTTTGTTGTAACGATATTGATTTCGCTGTTATTTGAGTTGTTTTGTTGCTTCAGTGTTGTTTCTGTTGTATTCAGTATTTGTTTCTGTTGTAACTGATGTTGTTTTATTTGTAATGATATTGATTTCTTTGTTTGTTGAGGTTGTTTTGCTTTTTTATTTATTTGTGGGGTTTTTGGCTGATGTTGTTCCTGTTACTTGGCGGATGTATGGCTGATGTTGTTTCTGTGCCCTGATGTTGTTCTCTGTTGTAGCTGATGTTATTTCTATTGTCATGATGTTGTTTCTGTTGTCGCTGATGTTGTTTCTGTTGTCGCTGATGTTGTTTCTTATTCTCGTTGATCTGTGTTTCTGTTGTTGCTGATGTTGTTTCTGTATTTTGCCCCTGATGTTGTTTCTGTTGTGGCTGATCTTGTTTTCTGTTATTTGATGTTATTTTCTATTCTATCATTGTCATTGTTTCTATTCTCATTGATCTTGTTTATTGTTGCTGATGTTGTTTCTGTTGTCGCTGATGTTATTTCGCTGTTGTAGAGTTTGTTGTTTTGTTGTAGCTGATATTTGTTTCTATTCTAACTGATATTGTTTTATTATAATGATATTGAGATTTCTTTCTTAGTAGGGTTGTTTTATTGCTGATATTGTTTTTGTTTGTAGCTGATGTTGTTTTTCTATTATAACTGATGTTATTTTTAGTCTTAGCTGATGTTAGTTTCACATATTGTTGAGGGTTGTTTTGATATTATTTGTATTGTTTTGTAGCTGATATTTATTCCTATTGTATAAATGTATAGCTGATCTTATTTTCTATTGTCCCTGATGTTGTTTCTGTTGTAGCTGATGTTGTTTCTGTTGTCCTTTGATATTGTTTCTATTATTGTCGCTGATGTTGTTTCTTTATTCTCGTTGATTTTGTTTTCCTGTGTCGCTGATGTTGTTTCTGTTGTAACGGATGTGTTGTTTTGTTTGTAGCTGATATTTGTTTCTGTTGTGGATGTTATGAGCTGATGTTGTTTCTATTGTCGTTGATGTTGTTTCTATTGTCGTTGATATTATTTCTATTCTCGTTGATTTTGTTTCTGTTGTCGCTGATACTGTTTTCTGTTGTAGCTGATGTTGTTTTTGCTGTTATTTAGAGTTAATGTTGCTGTTGTCCTTTAGCACCTGGTATTATTGATAGTTTTATTTTTTTACTGACTCTGTTTACTACTGCAGTTGCCCAAGTGGTTTTCCAGGGCCCAAATTTTGGAGTGTAAAGGAATAGAACCTGTTACCTGCCACGCATGTCGTAAGAGGCGACTAAGGAGATTTGGCTGAATCGGATGCATGTGTCCTATAAACGTGTATTGAAGTTTGTGCGCGTTTAGAAGGCCCTCTAAACTAATGTGCAACAATCATACACGTTCAGCAGCGAGATCAAACATATCACAAAGAGTGATTAAAATCGGTCGTAAAGACAATTGCAAGAAGAAGAAAGAAGACTACTGCAGTTGTTATTTTAACATTGCTGATGTTGCTGCTATTTTTGTCCTTCTACGGCACCTGGCCAGTGATATTTATTTATAGTTGTTATTGACTGCTGTTGCTGCTGATTTTATTGTGGTTTATTATTGCTGCAGCTGCATGTTAATGTTTGTCATGTTGTTGTAATGATGTTGCACCAATGTATTTAGAGAAAATTATATGTATCTTGCTATTTAAGAAGTAGTATGCATGTTGCAATATTTATCATTAAATTCTAACTGTGACATGACAGCAACAGACGCAAGTATTCATATAACCAGCTTTGATCTTAATATAGTGTAAATATTTGTTTTCTCTTTATCGCAGTCACATAAATCATATAGAGATATTATTATACAGCCTCTGTTGTCATTTAAATTTCAACCATAATCAAAGTTTACGTTAGTAAACCCGTCATTATACGTTTAATGTCTAGTACGCTTTATGCAGGAATTGCAGAGGCCTCATTGGAGCCATCGAGATATTTTCAAGAAGATCCCTGATCTCAGTATGGAAGTGAATCCGTTCCTAATCCTATCGAACTGGACGTCGACGCCGATCCCGTGTTCAATTTGAACACGTAAAAGAGAAACATTAAGCAGCTCAAATCGAGAAAGAGCAGGCTGGAAAGCCCGCTGCCAAGGGCACAATTAATTCGAAAAGCTTTTTAAATAAAATTTCTGCAAAATATAACTACCATCTTATAAATTACATCGGGGATCGTTGCCGGTGCTACGGAGTTCGTGCACTACAGCTGAGATCTTCATGTGTAGAAGATCAGAACTGCCTGTGTAACTCACCGAAATAGACATGATAATGGTCTATCAATCACGAGGAGCTCAATAGTTTTCGTTGCTACAAGTTTCCCGTTATGAGATGCTCATAAATTTGACTACACGAGAAATGAATACCGACGAACCAGCTCAGCAGATATGGTATAGTTTTTGCAATGCAAATATTGACATGGACGGCTGAACTGGGAACACTACCGCATGTGGTGCCGAGGCCTGAGGGAAGCAAGAATGAGTACCACTGCAACCTACAATGCATGTCGTAGAGGCGACGATGCCATTCGGGATACTACCTAGTAAATAAAAGCAGCGAAGAAATCGGATGTGTTCCAGCCTATACTTCTGTAGGCCACCTACTTCAGCTAACCCGTACAAAATCGGTCTTAGGCTCAGATCACATACAAATTACATAGAGTGGTTGACAAGTGGTCGGTGTAGAGCGTTCAGAAGAAAGAAAGAACTAAAGACAGTAGCTAACAGATGGGAGGGAGGGGACATTGCCTCTGTAAGGAAGATATCTTCCCAGGCACCCAAAGCTAGTTAGTACTACCACACATTCTTCTCTCACTCTCACACACCTCTCACACCTCTCCTTACACACTCTCCTGCCTCACACACACACTCTCACACACTCCTCTCACACACACACTCCTCCTGACTCTCATACACTCTCACACACAACACTCACCTCTCATACACATACCAACACTCTCACACACTCTCACACACTCTCACACCTCTCTCACACACACACACACTCACACACACACATTCACACACCTTGCTACACTCTCTCACACCCCAATCTCACACACTCTCATACACACTCACCCAACACTCTCATGCCTCCTGCTCTCATACCCTCACCAACGTTCTCACGCACACACTCCTCACACACGATCTCACACACATATACAAAGTCATGCCATGTCTGA
>JADZMA010001010.1:12500-26603 GCA_020796225.1 Arion vulgaris
CATAATCAGCAGAGAGCTGTAACCTACCTTCGTAATGCTCACTTGCGATAACAGTACATACGTCACTACATATTACGTATGTTTCTATACAAGATTATTCTAATGTGTTTTCCAGTAACAACAAACATTATAGTTTGACAAGTATAAAAACATAAGATACCGACCATTTCACCAAACATGCTTTATCAAGCAAATGATATAGAACAAACAGAATGGAGAGTGACAGTATCCCTATACATAAACTTGTCACAGACACTGCAATAGTTCACACTCTTCCATCTGTAAGATATGGACGAAGATACGGCAAGTTGTATGTCAATAACTGTCCTGCTGCAGAACACCTTACCACCTCCCCACAGTCCTTCAGAAATTCTCTCTCTCTTATGCCTCTGCAGTCGTCATGTTTAAACCATCAGTTTATATCTGAATCACATCTTCTCCGTGGTCTTCCTCTTTTCTTCTCTTTACTTAGTATGCACTCCTTCCATGATGGTCTTCTCAGCCTTCATGTTTGTATATCTTCAAATATCTCAGTTTTCTCTTTCTTATTTGTAGCATATTAAGTGATATCATGAATAATTAAATATGAAAAATATAACACTAATCGACGTTTTGACCATAGGTCTTTATCAATACAACAGCCCGTCTGCCCAGCGTGTTAGTAGCGCGTTGGACTGCGGATGACTATCCCTCTGTGTGTGCGGGTTCAATTTCGCGGGATGGCAGAAAAAGCCACAGATTCCCCAGATTTACGGTGTTCGTGGCACCGAACCGAAGGATTCGATGTACCATGGCACCGAGCCGAAGAGCTGAAAAGCTCAAGTGCTTCTGGATCGAAAAAAAAATCCCAAAACAACATACAAACTGAAATACTAAAACATGCCAAACTTGTCTTCGTTCATATCACCCATTTATTCAGTTTTTCCCAGCCTACCACGGTTTTCTCCCAAAACTGATCTGATCCGGTCACACCTAGATCTGTAGGTTTTCGTACATTGCTCACTTCGGAATATGGAATTATATTTTATGGTTTCCATATTGTTTCAAAAGAACCGCGATTACTACTGTCTTCTTCTTCATTACTATTGTTTATTGCTTCTTACGCGATTGTTAACTGTGGAACTAGTCTCCGGTGAGTACCAGAGAAACATTACCAAGTAAATACTGCAGGTGTCATCTTTACCACCAGACTCATCGTGTGCCTTTCGTTTTATAAAACTACAGACTAATTATTCTTTAATGTACCACATGGTATGAAAACGTTCATTATTTTGTTAATTTTATTGTATCCTTTCGTTACACAATGATATCCCATACTATTTAATCTTCTATACATATTATAAAAATGAATGTTTGTCTGTTTGTTACCTATAGACTCGGAAACTACTGAACAGATTGAGCTGAAATTTACAGAATATGTTTGTTTTGATGTCAGGATGCTACCTGTCATAGTTTGAAATAGGTAGCGCTGAAAATTTTAGAAAAAAATCTAAAAAACCGAACACGCCTATTTCATCGAGAGTTTCTAAGTTTTTTACAATCTGCTATGAACGTTTCCGGAAGTCTACGGTATACACATTAATATATACACAGATTCGATGACGTAAGTTTTAAAACTATAAACCTCGATCTCTTTCATAGCATAAAATAATCGTTTCAAGGCAATTTTACAAACAAGCTGAAATTAAAATACGCAATCCAGGTTTGTTTCTTCAAAGGTTTACTCATTTCGAATCATGATAAAATATCAACTGGGACGCGACATTAGTAGTAATGAAGCAGTATGTCAACTGGGACGCGACATTAGTAGCAATGAAGCAGTATGTCAACTGGGAGGAGACATTAGTAGCAATGAAGCAGTATGTCAACTGGGACGCGACATTAGTAGCAATGAAGCAGTATATCAACTGGGACGCGATATTAGTAGCAATGAAGCAGTATGTCAACTGGGAGGAGACATTAGTAGCAATGAAGCAGTATGTCAGCTGGGACGGACATTAGTAGCAATGAAGCGTATATCAACTGGGACGCGACATTAGTAGTAATGAAGCAGTATGTCAACTGGGACGCGACATTAGTAGCAATGAAGCAGTATGTCAACTGGGACGCGACATTAGTAGCAATGAAGCAGTATGTCAACTGGGACGCGACATTAGTAGCAATGAAGCAGGGATGTCACTGGGACGCGATATTAGTAGCAATGAAACAGTATGTCAACTGGGACGCGATATTAGTAGCAATGAAGCAGTATGTCAACTGGGAGGAGACATTAGTAGCAATGAAGCAGTATGTCAACTGGGACGCGATATTAGTAGCAATGAAGCAGTATGTCAACTGGGACGCGACATTAGTAGCAATGAAGCAGTATGTCAACTGGGACGCGACATTGGTAGCAATGAAGCAGTATATCAACTGGGACGCGACATTAGTAGTAATGAAGCAGTATATCAACTGGGACGCGACATTAGTAGCAATGAAGCAGTATGTCAACTGGGCCGCGACATTAGTAGCAATGAAGCAGTATGTCAACTGGGACGCGACATTAGTAGCAATGAAGCAGTATGTCAACTGGGACGCGATATTAGTAGCAATGAAGCAGTATGTCAACTGGGACGCGATATTAGTAGCAATGAAGCAGTATGTCAACTGGGACGCGACATTGTAGCAATGAAGCGTATGTCAACTGGGACGCGATATTAGTAGCAATGAAGCAGTATATCAACTGGGAGGAGACATTGTAGCAATGAACGAGTATGTCAACTGGGACGCGTATTAGTAGTAATGAGCAGTATGTCAACTGGGACGCGACATTAGTAGTAATGAAGCAGTATGTCAACTGGGACGCGACATTTGTAGCAATGAAGCAGTATGTCAACTGGGACGCGACATTAGTAGCAATGAGCAGTATGTCAACTGGGACGCGACATTAGTAGCAATGAAGCAGTATGTCAACTGGGACGCGTCATTAGTAGCAATGAAGCAGTATGTCAGCTGGGACGCGACATTAGTAGCAATGAAGCAGTATGTCAACTGGCACGCGATATTTGTAGCAATGAAGCAGTATATTGACTGGGACGTAATTCAATTTTTTGTTGGAGGCGTAGCAACGCGCGCAGGTACAGCTATTTACAATATAAACTGAAGTGTAAGGAAATTCTCCAAGTAAGGACAGTATTTCCATGAAGTAGTTAACTGTGTGATGGCCAGCATTCTGTTAAAATGCTGCTTAACCTACTTTGTCAATGCTAAGATGAAGTACTACCTTATAATAGCTGCTTAACCTACTTTGTCAATGCTAAGATGAAGGTATACTACCTTATAATAGCTGCTTAACCTACTTTGTCAATGCTAAAATGAAGGTATACTACCTTATAATGGCTGTAACCTACTTTGTCAGTGCTAAGATGAAGGTAAACTGCATATAATGGCTGCTCAACCTGCTTTGTCATGCTAGATGAGGGTAAACTACCTCTATAATGGCTGTAACCTACTTTGTCAAGTGCTAAGATGAAGGTATACTACCTTATAATGGCTGTAACCTACTTTGTCATGCTAAGATGAAGGTAAACTACCTTATAATGGCTGCTTAACCTGCTTTGTCAATGCTAAGATAAAGGTAAACTACCTTATATAGCTGTAACCTACTTGTAAGATGAAGGTAAACTACCTTATAATGGCTGCTTAACCTACTTTGTCATGCTAAGATGAAGGTAAACTACCTTATAATGCGTAACCTACTTTGTCAATGCTAAGATGAGGTAAACCTATAACTGAACTCTTTGCTAGATGAGGTAACTACCTTATAATGGCTGCTTAACCTACTTTGTCAATGCTAAGATGAAGGTAAACTACCTTATAATAGCTGCTTAACCTACTTTGTCAATGCTAAAATGAAGGTATACTACCTTATAATAGCTGCTTAACCTACTTTGTCAATGCTAAGATGAAGGTATACCATAATGCTCTTAACCTACTTTGTCAATGCTAAGATGAAGGTATACTACCTACATATATATATATCATTAAATAGTTTGTTCTTGTGCAGAAGTTGTCGTCCAAATAGTCGTTTAATTTCTCCTTCTCATATGTCAATGTCAACCTCTTCAACCGTCAAGCTCAAATCATCAGTTACATTTTGATTCTCATCTTCTCCGTGGTCTTCCTCTTTTCCTCTTTGCTGGGTTTGCGTCTTAATAGGTCTTATCCAACTCATCATGTATTTTTATATGTCCAAAATACTTCAATTTTCTCATTCTTTTGTTTGTAGAATCAGCCAGTTTTTTCTGAACATTTAATATTAAAGCACATATATCTTTCTCTACTGCCTTGTTAAATGTCCATGTTTACACCATATGTTGCCTCATGATATAAGGGATGGAAATATCGTTACTTTGTACAAGAACAAAGATGATAGAGGAAATAACTGCAGCAATTACAGGAACATATCTCTTCTGTCAGGTTTGAGATAGTATGTGTGAACATATCTCTTCTGTCAGGTTGGAGATGGTATGTGTGAACATATCTCTTCTGTCAGGTTGGAGATGGTATGTGTGAACATATCTCTTCTGTCAGATTTGAGATAATATGTGTGAACATATCTCTTCTGTCAGGTTCGAGATAGTATGTGTGAACATATCTCTTCTGTCAGGTTTGAGATGGTATGTTGGACATATCTCTTCTGTCAGGTTTGAGATGGTATGTGTAACATATCTCTTCTGTCAGGTTCGAGATGGTATGTGTGAACATATCTCTTCTGTCAGGTTTGAGATGGTATGTGTGAACATATCTCTTCTGTCAGGTTCGAGATGGTATGTGTGAACACATCTCTTCTGTCAGGTTCGAGATGGTATGTGTGAACATATCTCTTCTGTCAGGTTTGAGATGGTATGTGTGAACATATCTCTTCTGTCAGGTTCGAGATGGTATGTGTGAACATATCTCTTCTGTCAGGTTTGAGATGGTATGTGTGAACATATCTCTTCTGTCAGGTTTGAGATGGGGTATGTGTAACATATCTCTTCTGTCAGGTTTGAGATGATATGTGTGAACATATCTCTTCTGTCAGGTTTGAGATGGTATGTGTGAACATATCTCGTCTGTCAGGTTCGAGATGGTATGTGTGAACATATCTCGTCTGTCAGGTTCGAGATGGTATGTGTGAACATATCTCTTCTGTCAGGTTCGAGATGGTATGTGTGAACATATCTCGTCTGTCAGGTTCGAGATGGTCTGTAATGATTTTGGTCTTACAATCTGCCTTATCAAAAGCACTGCAATGGTACGGTTGGCTGCACCATCTCCATACATAAACAAATGTGGCTATGAACTGAGTGTCGTAAATTTGCTTGTTTATCTCGGTTAAACAGTCACTGGTGACCTATCTCTAGTTGTGGAACTGCGGCAGAGAATCGGTATGGTCTCAACAAACTTAGTCAGGCTGTCGCAGAGAGTGTAAAAAAGTAGCATGCTGACCATTAACATTCTTCTTCTTCTTTGCGTTCGTTCTTTACGACCAACTTTATCACTCTTTGTGATATGTTTTATCTTTCCAAGAACGTGTATACTTTGCACATTGGTTTGGTAGGCCCTAAACACATAGACTTGTACACGTTTAGGACATGTGCATCCGATTTCAGCCTAACCGCCTTAGTCGCCTCTTACGACATGCATGGCAGGTGACATTGGTTCTATTCTTTACACCCCAAATTTGGACCCCGGTAACCACTCGGGCGACCATTAACATTAAAATCTGCTGTTACGGAATCTGCGTTCTGAGCACACTAGTCTATCTATCTATTCTCTAATCCTGTTTTACCTTTCAACGTCAGATCGAAAAATGAGACACCTGGAGCGAGCCTCTCTATGCAGCATGTCTTTCTTTCTCTTCTCCAATCCTGATTTACCTCACAGCTTCATGGTAAGAAGAGATTTATAGAACGGGCTTTTTGTGCTCTTCATAAACAGTGTCTTTCTACCTCTGTTGTCTCGAGGTCCACCTTTTGCGTGATCGGCCTGTGCTGAAGTGAAACTTGGTCTCTACACATTACAGGAGAAAAGAATGAATGCATTTGTTGTATATGTATAGATCTATGTAAAAATGGTGATGGTGATAGATGTGAAGAAGGTGGATGCGCTGATGGTGGTGGAAGAAGCAGGAGATTAGTGGTAGATGGAAAGATGGCAGTGTTAATGGTTGCTATGAAGGTAGTTATCATGATCATTGATAGTTCTGAAGATAATGATGGTGATGGTAAAGATAATGATCATAATGGATATGATGATGTTGGTGTAAATTGTAAAGAAAACTATCAGAATGATGATGATGGCATCATAATGATGATAATAATTAACGTTATCAAAATAGTTTCGATAATGTTGACCACTGTTTAGTCTCTTATACTGTGCCTGTACTCCTCAAACTTTCTCAGATCACAACTTCTATTGATGTCCAAATGCGAAAAGCCTTTATTACACCGGATTTCCCCATTTGACTTCGTCCCTGTCAGCAGCGATGACATGCATCTGCCGAGTGTATTGCACAAAGCAGCACACGTAGCTCCGGTAATAATCTTAGGGGTCTCATGAAAAATTCCAAATATGTCTCAGTCAGGTTCAGACCCCAATCTTCAGTACGACAGACAAACGACATAACTACTTCGTTATTGAGACCCCCTATTGATCTATTGATGTCGACCCAAGGAGGTCATCGTTTTTGTTTCATTGTCACAGATGTCTCTATTTTATTCTATATCTCTTCAATTGACTCACTTCTTAGTCTAGTGTTCGAGTTTAATACCACAGTGGGCGTGCAATGTTTTCTAAACGTAACGTCTCTCAGGACTACTCAGCCTTGTGTTATGTTATGTTATGTTATGTTATGTTATGTTATGCGATCGACGTCATGTCACATTGAGCATTCCCATTCGTGCTCTGTCCTCCGCTGCAGCAGCCATCCTAAAGTCCATCTGCTAACAGTACGCGAGAAGTTGATTACTATATCTTCTCTCTCTACCACGAAGACGACACTGTCTGGCATGTCCAAACTTAACGCCTAATTCTCGAACTCGTTCCAGTGTCTGAGACTTGCCCATGTCACATAATTGAGAACGTTCCGCATTGATGACATACTGAGTCTTAATTCGGTACCAGGAAAGCATTTTGAGAAGAAAAGGCGGCCGACGTGATGTTGACAACATTACCCATCGTGTGCCAACAATCAATTAAAAAAATACGGGCCTAACACCGTGTTACCCTATATAGCTGGAGGTACGAGAAATGATTTCTTTTCTTGAGATTTGGTACAAACATTTATCGTAATAATTATTGAAACTTGCAACATGATCTTGAGATTTGGTACAAACATTTATCATAATAATTATTGAAACTTGCAACATGATCTTGAGATTTGGTACAAACATTTATCGTAATAATTATTGAAATTTGCAACATGTCTTCTTCTTCTTCTTCTTTGCGTTCGGTTTCGTATGCTCGTCTAAATCATGAGATGGGTTGCCTCTATGAAGCTGCATGTCAGTTGGAGTTCTTCGAGGGTTCCCCATAGCTTGCTCTGTAAGCTTTGTTCATGAGGCCATGTTTCATTTCGTTGGTGTATGTATGATGGACATGACTGCAGGATGTGCTCTGGAGTCTGTGTTTCTGTCTGTCATGCACACTGTGCAGTCTGAGCAGGCTTTATTCTGTGCATGTGGCAGTTGAGCCTGCAGTGACCTGTTCTTAGGCGAAGATTGTTGTGTGCTGTTTTCTGTTTAGTCTGCTGATGGGATCTTGTGGGTGTTTGCTGGGGTTTGTTGCCTCCATACCTCTTTGTACCTTCTTTTGATATGTGTCTTGATTTCTGGTAGTGATACTGGGTATTTCTGTTGTGTAAGTTTTGTTCCCTCCTTGCCAGCATGTCTGCTCTCTCATTTCCTGGAACACACAGTGGGCTGGTATCCACTGGAGAATAATTTTGTTGTGTTCTGAGAGCTTGTTTAGCTGTAGTGTTAGCTCTCTTTCCATGTTATCTTGTGGTTCCCTTTGTGTGGCCTGCAGGACTGACAAGCAGTCGCAAGGGAAGACAAGTTTGTTGTTTTGGATGTTTCTTTGCTGCAGTATTTTTGAGGCATCCACAATTGCTTGTTGTTCGGCTCTAAAATTTGTTGATAGTTCTCCAGTGGCATTTGAATTTGTTAGTGTAGTGCCATCTTGGAGTATGATGATGGTTCCGGCCCTCCTTTCCTCGCTGTCGTGTCTGATGATCCGTCTGTGTATATGAGGTTCACTCGGGATGGGGTATGAGGTGTCAATGTGTTCTAGTGTCTTTGCTCTCAAGATGGGACCTGTTTCTTCACCCTTTTTGTCTACATTTGGAATTGTTGTTATCACTGTGAAGTTGGGCTGTAGGTCTGTGTTGTTGAATGGTACTATCATTTCCCAGGTTGCTGGGTCTTTTGAGAGGATGTCCATGTTTTTGCAGAGAGTGATTTTGACAAGTGATGGAAGCTGTGTCTTTATGCATTTTTTGGTTGGTTCCTTGATTGTTTGGTGCATGGGGTTATTTTCTGTGCGTTTGAACTTTTCTGATAGTGTGAGTATTTTTGTTCCCTGCGTCGTCCCAGGCTCTCAATGCCAGTAGTTGCTTCTAGATCTTTGATTTGTGTACTTCTCAGACCTCCGGTGATGATTCTGAGGCCTGTGTTCTGTATTTTATCTAACTTGTGTAGATTTGTTTGTGCTGCGGTTGTGTAGGCTCCTGTGCCATACTCCAGTTTTGGACGTACATATCCTGTGTATATTTGGCGTGTAGTGTTTGCATCTGCCCCCAGTGAGGTTCCTGCTATTTTTTTCATGAGTCTTAATCTTGTGTGGCTTTCCTTTGTGTTTGTTCTATGTAGGGACCCCATGTGAGTCTTTTGTCAATTTTATTCCTAGATAGGTAGATTGTCCTCCTTTGGTAGTGATTTATTGCCCAGGTATAAAGTCGACTTGTTCAGGTTTTGTAAAGTGAGAATAGTGTTGACACTGTCTTGTTTGGTTTGTGTGACCCCAAGTGTCTGCCCATTTCTTTACTGCATTTATGGCTCCTTGCATTCTGATCTTGGCAGTTCCTATGTATTCTGTTTGGGTCCATATGGCCAAGTCGTCTGCATGGAGTGCCTTGTGAATGTTAGATGTAAATTGTTTGGGAGATCATTGATAAAGAGGATGAAGAGTGTAGGGATATTCCCTTCCTGTGGAACCCCATCTTCTAGTCTGACCAGCTTGCTTCTGTGTCCTTCATTTTGACTCTTGCACATCGTCTGTGTAGAAATCTCTGATCCATGTGTACATGTGACCTTTGATCCCTTTGTGCTAGTTTTAGCAGGAGTCCTTTTTCCCAGACTTTGTCGAAGGCTTTGTCAGGTCGAAGAAGGTGGCCAGCAGCTTGTGTTTATTCTGAAAGGCATCTTCAATTTCTTGGGCAAAATAGGTGGTTTGGTCATCTGTGCTTCTGTATTTTCTGAAGCCTGATTAGCAGTCATCAAGTATTTTCTTTTCCTCTAGAAAGTTAAGCAGCCTGCTGTTTGCAGCCGCTCCATTGTTTTCCCAAGGCAGCTGAGGAGGCTTATGGGACAGTAGCTTTCTTTGTTTTCCTTGGGCTTGCCTTTTTTGCTATAGGGATTATTTCCGCCTCCTTCCATTCCTTTGGATATACTCCTTGCATCCAAGATTGGTTTAACAGGTCCAGGAGGTGTTGTCTGCCACCTGTTCCTAGGTTTATTATCATTTCGTTTGTCACCCCATCTGCTCCTGGTGCCTTTTTTTTCTTTAGTTTTTTATTGCGCTGTCCAGTTCTTTGAGAGAAAAGGTTTGTTCATTTGTGTCTTGTTTGTCTGCAAGTTGTTTTGTTTATTTTTTAAGTTCTTTTTGTTTCCCTGACTTTGTTTTGGACATGTGTATGTTGCTTTCTTTTGCAAAGCCATCCGCAAGAATGTTTGCAGCTATTTTGCCCGTGTGGTTTTCCCCCCATCTTCTATGACTGTCAGGCATGGCTGGTAGTGTTTTCTTCATTTAGGCTCTTTACAAGCTGCCATAGTTTTGTGCTGTCTTTTCCATGTTTAGTGTTGCTGTTTTCCTGCCTTTTTCTAATGCATGTGAGTTTTTTTTTTCTGTATATGGCTTGGTGTTTGTTGTGTTCTGTGACATTTGTGTCAGATGGGTCTTGTTCCATTTTTGTTCGTGCTGCCGTGGCTTTTTCATGTGATTGTTGTAGTTCGTTGGTCCAGAAGGGTTCGTAGTGTTTTCTTCTTCCTCTGGGGATTGATTTTTGTGCTGCTTTTAATATGATGTTTGTAAGAGTTGTAATGTTTTTCTGGATGTTGTTTGTTGTGTGGGTTTCTGTCAGTTTTCCTTCAGTTAGGTTTCTGTACAGGTTCCAGTTTGCCTTTTTGTAGTTCCAGCTGGCTATTTTTTTCCTGTTTTCTGGTGTCTTGAGCTTTCCTACAGTAATAATGATTGGTTTGTGGTCATTTCCTCCTAGTTGTTTCATCCCCTCTCTTTCTGCCCTCTCTGGATGTCGTCTGTAGCTATTGCCAGATCGGTGTGCTTTGTGTTCTCCATACTCTTGAGTAGAAGTTGGCTCTGAATCAGGTTTGTTTATGAGTATGAGTAGGTTTCCATCATCCATTCCTCTACTTCATCTCCTCTTGAATCCATAGTAGCATATCCCCAGCTGGAGGAGTGGCTGTTAAAGTCGCCTAGGATTGTTTGGTTCTTCTCATCTGTATGTATGCTCTCTAGTTCTAATTTCTTATTGTTTGGGCAGTAGTAGTTTGTAACATGTATTGGTTCTGGGAGGACATGTATTTTGACTGTTAGGTGTTCAGCTTCACCTGTACTTCTGGAGGTTTCTGAGGGGTGCGATGTTGTTTTTGACTAGTGTGATGATGCCTCCCTTGTGTCCGTCTCTATCCAGTCTGTATGTCTCATAGCCTCTGATGTAGAAGCGGCAGTTTTTATTTAGATGTGTTTCCTGTATGCATATGATGTCGATCTGTTGTTCATGTAGGAATTTTTGCAGTTCAGGTTTCTTTCTGGCAACGCCTTCTGCATTCCATTGCATGATCTTTAGTGTGCTGTTCTTGTTTTGACCAGTGGCATTACTCTGCTTAATCCTGGTTCTTCGATGCGCAGAGCTACTGTCAGTAGCTTGGGGTGGATCCCTTCGAGGCTTGGGATCCCGGGGCTGCTCCGCCTGGCAGCAGTCCACAGGAGCAAGCCCCATATCTAAGTAAATATCTGAGCATACTCACTAACCGTATTGTGCGTTGATGTCTTTTTCCATTTCTGGGTGCCCACGCCATTCTGGCTGACATGTCCGTCTTCAGTGGGGAAGTTATGGGTCTTCCTATCCATGTCCTGGCTCTTCCAACACTGCCTGCCAGGCATCAGAGGTTTTAGGAGTTACCTTCTCAGCTTTTTGTCAGCAAGGTGAGCTCCTGGGTGTGATTTTGGTGTGGATCTGGACTTGTCCACACACAGGTGGGCCATGCATCCACTTCACCTATCGGGGGATCACACCTCCCCAGGGTTTTTTTGTCTGGCTTACCCCAGCCATAGCCTGGTATTTTACCCCTTCCGGCATTGGGGGGCCCCGTTATAGCGCTGGGACTCGCTTTTGTCAGAGCCGTGTTAGTTTAAACAGGAGCACCACGTGAAGGTTGCGGTTGACTTGACTGCAGGCATTTCTCATTATTTAGATGAGACCTATAACAGTCCTTGCTCCCCAAACTTGCAACATGATCTTGAGATTTGGTACAAACATTTATCGTAATAATTATTGAAACTTGCAACATGATCTTGAGATTTGGTACAAACATTTATCGTAATAATTATTGAAACTTGCAACATGATCTTACAATCAGAACGATAACCCTTACAATCAGAACGATAACCTTGATGATGATGATGAGGATAACAAGAATTCCTATTCTTCTTCTTTTAACGCTCCATATCGATTACTTGTTAAACCACTCTTTGTGATTGATATGTCATCCAAGCCTAAGAGCGATTGCGCGTTGTACCAGTTATGCAACTACAAGTGGCCAGAAATCCGATTACTGCGTTGCTTTTATTTACTAGGGTGCTTCTAGATCCACATCAGTTGTTTCTTTCTTCGACATGACTTGTAGGTCGCAGTGGTACTATTCTTTGCTTCACTTGCAGGCCCCGCACCACCCGGCGTAACAAAATTCAAATTGTTGTATTTGATAAGGATATGATTCTGTTTATGTTGTATTTGATAAGGATATGATTCTGTTTATGTTGTATTTGATAAGGATATGATTCTGTTTATGTTGTATTTGATAAGGATATGATTCTGTTTATGTTGTATTTGATAATGATATGATTCTGTTTATGTTGTATTTGATAAGGATATGATTCTGTTTATGTTGTATTTGATAAGGATATGATTCTGTTTATGTTGTATTTGATAAGGATATGATTCTGTTTATGTTGTATTTGATAATGATATGATTCTGTTTATGTTGTATTTGATAATGATATGATTCTGTTTATGTTGTATTTGATAATGATATGATTCTGTTTATGTTGTATTTGATAAGGATATGATTCTGTTTATGTTGTATTTGATAAGGATATGATTCTGTTTATGTTGTATTTGATAAGGATATGATTCTGTTTATGTTGTATTTGATAAGGATATGATTCTGTTTATGTTGTATTTGATAAGGATATGATTCTGTTTATGTTGTATTTGATAAGGATATGATTCTGTTTATGTTGTATTTGATAATGATATGATTCTGTTTATGTTGTATTTGATAATGATATGATTCTGTTTATGTTGTATTTGATAAGGATATGATTCTGTTTATGTTGTATTTGATAAGGATATGATTCTGTTTATGTTGTATTTGATAATGATATGATTCTGTTTATGTTGTATTTGATAAGGATATGATTCTGTTTATGTTGTATTTGATAAGGATATGATTCTGTTTATGTTGTATTTGATAAGGATATGATTCTGTTTATGTTGTATTTGATAATGATATGATTCTGTTTATGTTGTATTTGATAAGGATATGATTCTGTTTATGTTGTATTTGATAAGGATATGATTCTGTTTATGTTGTATTTGATAAGGATATGATTCGGATGATTCTGTTTATGATGATGACGTCAATACAAGGACAGTTGGCTGTTGATTTGGATTGAGTAAATATTGAGGACGCACAACGACTGTTTGTAACACGAGGTCATTGACCGTTCTTGGTTACTTTATCTGGTAACTCAGATTGATATTTCAAAGTCAAAAACGTATTGTTTATTTCTTGTAATATTGTCAGTTTTTCTTCCAACGTTCCATATCGACCAATTGTTAAACTACTGTTTGTGATTTGTATGTGATCTGATCCTAAGAGCGATTGTAAGTTGTGTTGGTTATGCTCCTACAAGTAGGGCAGAACATCCGATTTTTGTGTCGTTTTTATTTTCTACGGTAGCTTCCCTAGACCCTACCTCAGTCGCCTCTTACGACATGCGCTGTAGGTCTAAGTTTTACTATTCTTTGCTCCCGTTGCAAGCCCCGGCATTATACGGGCGGTTTCAATATTCAAGACTGGCAATTCAGTCATGTGTAGATGTGAGCAAGTGTCTAAGGTTGTAGTAGAACATATACTTCCCAAAACTGGCAATTCAGTCATGTGTAGATGTGAGCAAGTGTCTAAGGTTGAAGTAGAACATATACTTCAAGACTGGCAATTCAGTCATGTGTAGATGTGAGCAAGTGTCTAAGGCTGTAGTGGAACATATACTTCAAGACTGGCAATTCAGTCATGTGTAGATGTGAGCAAGTTTCTAAGGCTGTAGTAGAACATATACTTCAAGACTGGCAATTCAGTAATGTGTAGATGTGAGCAAGTGTCTAAGGCTGTAGTGGAACATATACTTCAAGACTGGCAATTCAGTCATGTGTAGATGTCAGCAGGTGTCTAAGGTTGTATAGAACATCACTTCAAGACTGGAATTCAGTCATGTGTAGATGTGAGCAAGTGTCTAAGGGGAGTAGAACATATCTTCAAGCCTGGCAATTCAGTC
>JADZMA010001011.1:0-26601 GCA_020796225.1 Arion vulgaris
CCCCTCGGCCTGGCCCAAAGCCCCTAGGGCTGCATTCTGAAAAGGGCTGGGACCTCAGCCCAATGGGGCTTGGTCAGGATCCAGCGCTTGCCTAGTTCTCACCTAGGCCTCCCATGGGGCCAAGGAGGGCGGGGTGCCTCTGGCTCCGTGGGCACTGCTTGGCTGTGGTCTCCGGCGGAAACCAACTCAAACGTCTTCCCCTGCGGAAAGGCTGATTTACTGAAGAAGCCCTGTGTGCCTGGCCTATACCCACCAGCCACCCGGGAGGCCCACCTAGGCCTAGCTCCGAAGCGGCACAAAGCAGCTTCTAGGAGCTGCATCTGCAAAGGAAACTGGGCTCGGGAACAAACTCAGCCCAAGTGCGCTTGGCTCAGGATCCAGCGCTTGCCTAGTTCTCACTGCCCTAGCTCCCCTCAGTGCCAAGGAGGGTCTGGGCTGCCTCTGGCTCCGTGGGCACTGCTGCTTGGCTGGTGGTCTCACGCCAGCTTAAATCAACTCTGAACGTCTTCTCCTTCGCGGAAGGCTGATTCAACCTACAAGCCACTGTGTGCACTAGCCCTCTTTCAACCCAACCATAGCCAGCTAGGAAAGCAGGACCCACCTAGGGCCCTGCTCCCAGAAGCTTGACACAAAGCAGCAGCTACAAGGGCTGCATTCTGCAAAGGGAAACTCTGCTCAGAGAACAAACCTCCAGCCCCAATGCGGCTTGGCTCAGGATGCCAGCGCTTGCCTAGTTCTCCACCTGGCCCTGGGCTCCCCACATAGGGCCAGGAGGGTCTCAGCTACCTCGGCTCCGTCAGGCACTGCTTTCGCCCGGCGTGTGGTCTCCACAGTTTGAAACCAACTCGACGTCTTCTCCTTGCAGAAGAAATGGTTTGGCCTGAAGAAGCCCTGTGTGCTGGCCTAACAACCCAGCCATAGCCAGCTCCTAGAGAAAGCGCGATTTGTGCCGTTCCCGGAGCTAGGCCCTGGAGACAGCCACCAGCAGCTGAGAGGACCCACCTGAAGGGCTAGCTCGAGCTTGGCCCCTGCTGTCTTCTAAGGCTTCTGATCAAAGAAGCGCCGGAACAGGCCTCAGCCCCAGCAGCAGCTCCACGATCCAAGCGCTTGCCTGGGTCTACCCCTGGCCTACGGCTCCCCATAGGCAGGAGGTCTGGGCTGCCTCTGGCTCCGTGGGCATAACAGCGGCTGGTGGTCTCCGCAGCGTGAAACCAACTCGAACGTCTTCTCCTTCGGCGGAGAAGGCTGGTTTAACCTAAGAGCCCTGTGTGCTGGCCTGCACTGTGTCATAGCCAGCTGGGAGGGACCACCTAGGGCCTAACTCCGAAGCTTGGCACAACGCTCCTAGGGCACATTCTGCAAAAGCTGTGCTCGGGAACAAACCTCCAGCCCCAATGCCCGGCTTGGCTCAGTGCCAGCGCTTGCCTAGTTCTCCACCTAGCCTAGGCTCCCCAAGTGCCAAGAGGTCTGGGTGCCTCTGGCTCCGTAGGCACTGCTGCTTGGCTAGTGGTCTCCCACGGCAGAAACCAACTCTGAACTGTCTTCTCCTTACGGAGAAAGCTGGTTGCCTAAAGCCCCCTGTATTGCACTGGCCTAGCAACCCAGCCATAGCCAGCCCTAGGAAGGGACCCACCTGGGGCCTAGCTCGAGAAGCGGCACAAAACGCTCTTACAAAGGCTGCATTCACCAAGGAAACTCTGCTCGGGAACGACCTCAGCCCCAATGCGGCTTGGCTCAGGATGCCAGCGGCTTGCTGGTTCTAACCTGGCCCTAGGCTCCCCACAGTGCGGAGGGTCTGGGCTGCCTCTGGCTCACGTGGGCACTATCAGCGAAGCTGGTGGTCTCCGCAGCAGAACCAACTCTGAACGTCTTCTCCTTCATGGAAGGCTGATTTAACCTAAGAGAAGCCCTGTGTGCACTGGCCTAACAGCCCAGCCATAGCCAGCTGGAGAGGGACCCACCTGGGCCCTAGCTCGGCTTGACACAAAACACGCTTCTGAGGCTGCATTCTGCAAAGAAACTGTGCCTCGAGAACAAACCTCAGCCCCAATGCTGGCTTGGCTCCAGGATGCCAGCGCTTGCCTGGATTCTCACCTGGCCTAGGCTCCCCACAGTGCCCACGGAGGGTCTGGGCTGCCTCTCTGGCTCGTGGGCACTGCTGCTTGGCTGGTGGTCTCCATGGCGTGAAACCAACTCGAGCGTCTTCTCCTTCATGGGAAGGCTGATTTTGGCCTAAAAGCCCTGTGTGCACTGGCCTAACAGCCATAGCCAGCTGAGAAAGGACCACCTAGGTCTAGCTCAGCTTGGCACAAAGCAGCTCCTAAGGCTGCTTTCTGCAAAGGGAAACTGTGCTCGAGAACAAACCTCCCAGCCCCCAATGCGACCCAACTCCAGGATGCCAGCGCTTGCCTGGTTCTCACCTAGCCCTGGAGGCTCCCGCCAGGTCAAGGAGAGGTCTGGGCTGCCTCTGCCTCCGTGGGCACTGCCAACGGCTGGTGGTCTCCCCGCGGCACTTGAAACCAACTCTGAAGCGTCTTCTCCTTGCGGAAAGAGGCTGATTTAACTAAAGCCCTGTGTGCACTATTTGCTGCCCAGCCATAGCCAGCTAGGGAGGGGACCACCTAGGGCCTAGCTCCGAGCAACTGCTTAGCCTTCAAGGCTGCATTCTGCAAAAGGCTTCTGCTCCCGAGACAAGCCTCAGCCCCAATGCGGCTTAGCTCAGGATGCCAGCCTTACCTGAATTCTCACTAGCCCACTCGTCCCCATGCGGGCAGGAGGTCTGGGCTGCCTCTCTGGCTCGTGGGCACTACTGCTTGGCGTGGTCTCCACAACGAAACCAACTCGAACGTCTTCTCCTTCGCAGAGGCTGGTTGGCCTGAAGCCTGTGTGCACTGGCCTAACAGCAGCCATAGCCAGCTCCTAGAGCTGCGTTTTGTGCCCGTTCCGGGCTAGGCCTAGGAGACAGCCATGGCCAGCCAGGAGGGACCCACCTGAGGCTAGCTCGAGAAAGCGACTTTCACTGTAACTCACAAAAGCTACATTCTGAAACTCTCCCGGGAACAAACCTCCCAGCCCCAATGCAGCAGCTCCTGAGATACCAAGCCGCTTCACTTCAATTCTCACCTAGCCCTTGGCTTCCCATAGGGCCAAGGAAGGTCTGGGCTGCCTCTGGCTCACGTCAGGCACTGCTGCTTGGCTGGTAGTCCTCCGGCGAAACCAACTCCAGACATCTTCTCCTTAGCGGAGAAGGCTGGATTTAACCTGAAGAAGCCCTGTGTGCACTGGCTAACAACCTTGTACATAGCCAGCTAGGAGGGACCACCTATAGCCTAGCTCGAAGCGGCTCGGCTTGTGGCAGCTACAGGGCTGCACGTTCTGCAAAAAAGGCCCAATAACAAACAACAAACCTCAGCCCCAATGCGGCAGCTCAGGATCCCAGCGCTTGCCTGGTTCTCTGGCCCTCGGCTCCACAGGGCCACGGAGGTCTGGGCTGCTACACTCTGGCTCGTGGGCACTGCTGCTTGGCGGGTGGTCTCCACGGCAGAAACCAACTCTGAACGTCTTCTCCTTGGGAGAAGGCTGGTTAGCAAAGCCTGTGTGCAGCCTGCAACCCAGCCACTAGCCAGCGGAGAGGACCACCTAGGGCCCAGCTCCCAGCTTGGCACAAAGCGCTGGGCTGCATTCACCGAAAACTCCTATAGAGTGGCGCTCAGCCCCAGTGGCTGGCTCAGGATGCCAGCCTTGCCTAGTTCTCACCTGGCCTTAGGCTCCCCACAGTGCCCGGAGGTCTGGGCTGCCTCTGGCTCCTGGCTGGGCACTGCTGCTTGGCTGGTGGTCTCCGCAGCGATGAAACCAACTCTAGACGTCTTCTCCTTAAGCGGAGGCACGATTTGGCCTAAAGAAGCCTGTGTGCACTGGCCTAGCAACCCAGCCACATAGCAGCTAGGAGGGACCACCTGGGGCCTAGCTCGAAGCTTGGCACAAGCAGCTTCGGGCTGCATTCTGCCCAAGGAAACTCTGCTCGGGAACAAACCTCAGCCCCAATGCGGCTTGGCTCAGGATGCCAGCGGCTTGCCTGGTTCTCACCTGGCCCTTGGCTTCCGCCAGACAGGAGGTCCTGGGCCTGCTTCGGCTCCGTGGGCACTGCTGCTTGGCTGGTGGTCCTCCACAGCAGAGCTCAACTCAGAACGTCTTCTCAACTTCGCAGAAAGGCTGATTGGCCTGAGAAGCCCTGTAATGCACTATTTCTTAGCCCAGCCATGCCAGCCGGGAAGGTACCTATGGCCCTAGCTGAAGCGGCACAAAGCAGCGCTTCTAGGGCTGCATTCTGCAAAAACTGTGTCGGCAACCAAACCTCAGCCCCAATGCGAGCGGCTCAGGATCCCAGCGACACCTGGATTCTCCACCTAGCCCTACGGCTCCCCACAGGGCCACGGAGGGTCTGGGCTGCCTCTCTGGCTCCGTGGGCACTGCTGCTTGGCGGGTGGTCTCACGACTTGAAACCAACTCCAAAACGTCTTCTCCTTCGCGGAGAAAGGCTGATTTAGCCTAAAGCCCGTGTGCTGGCCTATGACAGCCATAGCCAACTGGGGAAGGACCACACCTAAGGCCTAGGCTCCGGCTTGGCACAAAAGCAGCGCTTCTAGGAGCTACTGCATTCTGCAAAAGGGAAACTCTGCTCGGGAACAAACCTCCCAGCACAAATAAGCTCCAGCTCAAGATGCCAGCTTGCCTAGTTCTCCACCTGGCCCGCCAGCTCCTGGGGCCAGGAGGTCTGGGCTACCTCAGCTCAGTAGGCACTGCTGCTTGGCGTGTGGTCTCTGGCAGAAACCAACTCGAACGTCCTTCTCCTTCATGGAGAAGGCTGGTGCAACTGAAGAAGCCCTGTGTGCACTGACCTAACAGCCCAGCCATGGCCAGCTGGGGAGAGGACCCACCTGGGAGCTAGCTCAGCTTGGCTTTAAGCGCTCTTCTGAGCTGCATTCTGCAAAGGAAACTCACTCGCAGGAACAAACCTCCAGCCCCAATAAACGCTCAGGATACCAGCGCTTGCCTAGTTCTCCACTGGCCTAGGCTCCCCACTAGGGCCCAGGAGGAGTCTGGGCTGCCTCATGGCTCGTGGGCACCTGCTGCTTGGCTGGTGGTCTCCTGGCAAAGCCAACTCTGAACATCCTTCTCCTTAGCCGGAGAAGGCTGATTTAACTAAGAGCCCTGTGTGCTAGCTAGCCAGCCAGCCATAGCCAGCTGGGAGGGACCCACCTGGGAGCCTGGCTCGGCTTGACACAAAAGCGGCTTCTGGAGCTGCATTCTGCAAGAAACTGTGCTCAAGAGACAAACCTCAGCCCCCAATGCGGCGCTCAGGGCTGGCGCTTGCCTAGTTCACTGGCTGGAACTCCCCACCTCCACTGAAAGAATCACTGAAAGGGTCTAGGCTGCCTCTGGCTCCGTGGGCCACTGCTGCTTAGTGAGTGGTCTCCACCCAGCGTGAAACCAACTCCGAACGTCTTCTCCTTCGCAGAGAAGGCTGATTTAGCCCTAAAGAAGCCCTGTGTGCACTGGCTAACAACCCAGCCACCAGCCAGCCCAAGGAGGACCACCTGAGTCTAGCTCGAGCTTGGCACAAAGCGGCTCTAGGGCTGCATTCTGCAAAGGAAACTCTGCTCAGGAACAAACCTCAGCCCCAATGCGGCTTGGCTCAGGATGCCAGCGCTTGCCTAGTTCTCACCTATTTTCTGGAAGCTCCACCAGGGCCAAGGAGGGGTCTGGGCTGCCTCTGCCTCGTGGGCACTGCGAAGCGACAGGTGGTCTCACGGCAGGCTCAACTCTGAACGTCTTCTCCTTCATGCTTCAGGAGAAGGCTGGTTCAACCCTAAGAAGCCCTGTGTGCTGGCCTGCAGCCCAGCCATAGCCAGTAGGGAGGACCCACCTAGGGCCCTAGCTCAGCGGCTAAAGCGGCTCTTCTAGGGCTGCGTGCAAAAACTCTGCTCAGAGACAAACCTCAGCCCCAATGCGGCTTGGCTCAGGATATGCAGCCTTCCTGGTTCCTAACCCTAGCCCTAGGCTCCACAGTGCCACGGAGGGGTCTGGGCTGCCTCTTGTCCGTGGGCACTGCTGCTTGGCTGGTGGTCTCCATGGCAAACCAACTCTGAAGCGTCTTCTCTTAGCCGGAAGGCTGATTTATTTAAAAAAAGAAGCCCTGTGTGCACCTTTGGCCTAACAGCCCATGCACAGCCAGCTGGGAGGACCCACCACAGGGCCCTAGCTCGGCTTGGCTGGCAGCTTCTAGGAGCTGCATTCTGCAAAAAGAAACTGTGCTCGGGGAACAAAGCCTCAGCCCCAATGCGGCTTGGCTCAGGATGCCAAGCGCTTGCCTAGTTCTCACCTGGCCTGGGCTCCACAGTGCCACAGGTCTGGGCTGCCTCTGGCTCCGTGGGCACTGCTGCTTGGCTGATGGTCTCCGCAGCGTGAAACCAACTCGAACGTCTTCTCCCTTACGCAGAGAGGCTGATTTGGCCCTAAAGCCCTGTGTGCACTGGCCCTTGGCCCAGCCATAGCCAGCTAGGGGAGGGGACCACCTCGTCCTAGCTCGAGCTTGGCACAAGCGCTCCTAGGAGCTGCTTTCTGCCTCGAAACTGTGCTCGGGGAACAAACCTCAGCCCAATGCGCTTGGCTCCAGGATGCCCAGCGGCTTGCCCTAGTTCCTCCCACCTAGCCTACGGCTCCATAGGTCCAAGGGTACAGGCTGCCTCTGCCTCCGTAAGTTTTTGCTGGCAGCTGGTGGTCTCCGCAGCAAACCAACTCTAGACGTCTTCTCCTTCATGGAAGAAGGCTGATTTAACCTAAAGAAGCCCTGTGTGCACTGGCTGCAGCAGCCATAGCCAGCTAGGAAGGGACCACCTAGGGCCTAGCTCGAAGCGGCACAAGCAGCGCTTCTAGGAGGCTGCATTCTGCAAGGAAACTCTGCTCAGGAACAAACCTCAGCCCCAATGCGGCTTGGCTCCAGGATCCCAGCGCTTGCCCTGGATTCTCCACCTAGCCCTACAGGCTCCCCCCATAGGGCCAAGGAGGGTCTGGGCTGCCTCTGGCTCCGTGGGCACTGCTGCTTAGCGTGTGGTCTCCACAGCTTAAACCAACTCGAGCGTCTTCTCCTTCGCAGAAGGCTGGTTTGGCCTGAGAAGAAGCCCTGTGTGCATGGCCCTGCAACCCAGCCATAGCCAGCTCCTAGAAGGCGTTTTGTGCCGTTCGGGCTGGGCCTAGGAACCCAGCCATAGCCAGCTAGGAGGACCCACCTGGGCCTAGCTCCGAGCAACTCACTACTTCTAGGAAGCTGCACACATTCTACAAAGGAAATTGTGCTCGGGAGACAAACCTCCAGCCCCAGCGCGGCTTGGCTCACGATCCCAGCGCACCCTACCAGGTCTACCCTGGCCCTAGGCTCCCCATAAGACTTGAGAGGTCTGGGCTGCCCTCTGGCTCCGTGGGCACTGCTGCTTGGCTGGTGGTCTCGCAACCCGGAAACCAACCCTGAACGTCTTCTCCTTCGCGGAGAAGGCTGATTTAGCCTAAAGAGCCCTGTGTGCTGGCCCTGCAGCCCAGCCACCAGCAGCTAGGAGGACCCACCTGGGGCCTGGCTCCCAGCAACTGGCAGCAACTCCTAGAGCTACATTCTGCAAAAACTGTGCTCCCAGGAACCAATATCGCCCCAATGCAGTGGCTCAGGATGCCAGCGCTTGCCCCTGGTTCTCACCTGGCCTAGGCTCCCATAGGGCCAAGGAGGAGTCTGGAGCTGCCTCTGGCTCCCGTAGGCACTGCTGGCTGGTGGTCTCATGGCTTGAAACCAACCTCTGAACTGTCTTCTCCTTGAGAGAAGGCTGGTTGGCCTAAAGAAGCCCTGTGTGCCGCCTGGCCCCTAGCAACCCAGCCATAGCCAGCTGGGAAGGACCCACCTGGGAGCCTAGCTCAGCTTGGCACAAAGCGGCAGCTTCTAGGGCTGCATTCTACAGAAACTCTGCTCAGGAACAAACCTCCAGCCCCAATGCGGCTTGGCTCAGGATGCCAGCGCTTGCCCCTGGGTCCCTACTCCACCTAGCTAAACTCCCAGTGCCCCGGAGAATCTGGGCTGCCTCTGGCTCCGTGGGCACTGCTGTGGCTGGTGGTCTCCATAGCTGATAAACCCAACTCCTGAACGTCTTCTCGCCAGCGGAGAAGGCTGATTTAACCTAAAGAGCCCTGTGTGCACTGGCCCTGTAGCAGCCATAGCCAGCTGAGGGAGGGGCCCACCCTGGGTCCTAGCTCCCAGTGACACCATGGCTCCTGGGGCTGCTTTCTGCAAAGGAAACTGTGCTCAGGAGACAAACCTCAGCCCCAATGCGGCGGCTCGGGATGCCAGCGCTTGCCACAGTTCTCACCTGGCCTGGGCTCCCCGCCAGATCCCAGGAGGGTCTGGGCTGCCTCTGCATCGTGGGCACTGCTGTGGCTGGTGGGTCTCCGCGGCAAACCGCTCCCCTGAGCGTCTTGTCTCCTTAGCAGCTGAGACCCCAGCCTAAAGCCTGTGTGCACTGGCCTGTAGCCCAGCCACCAGCCAGCTGAGAGGACCACCCTGAGGCCCTGGCTCGAAGCGGCACAAAGCGGCTTCTAGGGCTGCGTTAACGCGAGAGAAACTCTGCTCGAGACAAACCTCAGCCCCAATGCGAGCGGCTCAGGATCTGGCGGCTTGCCTGGTTCTCACCTGGCCTGGCTCCCCCGCCAGGGCAGGAGGTCTGGGCTGCACCTGGCTCACGTCTGCCTACTGCTGGCGTGGTCTCCACGGCTTGAAACCAACCTCGGCGTGTTTCCTTACTTGAAGGCTGGTTTGGCCCTGAGAAGCCCTGTGACCACCCCCAGCTGCCAGCCCAGCCATAGCAGCTCTAAGCGTTTGTGCCGTTCGGAGCTAGGCCCTAGGGGCCCAACTGCATAGCCAGCTAGGGAGGACCACCTGGGGCCTAGCTCGGCGGCACAAAACCTGCTTCTAGGGCTGCATTCTGCAAAGGAAATTGTGCTCGAGACAAACCTCAGCTAGCGGCGGCTCCACCGATCCCAGCGCTTACCTACCGATCTACTAGCCTAGGCTCCGCGGGCCAAGGAGGTCTGACCTGCCTCTCCATCACGTGGGCACTGCTGCTTGGCTGGTGGTCTCGCGGCGAAACCAGCCTGAACGTCTTCCTTCGCGGAGGCTGATTTAGCCCTAAAGCCCCTGTGTGCACTGGCCTAGCAGCCATAGCCAGCTGAGAGAGGACCACCTGAGGCCTAGCTCAGCTTGGCACAAGCAGCTCTAGGAGCTGCATTCTGCAAAGGGAAACTGTGCTCAGGAACAAACCTCCAGCCCCAATGCGGCTTGGCTCAGGATACTGGCCCTTGCCTGTAGTTCTCCACCTGGCCTACGGCTCCCCACAGTGCAGGAGATTAGGCTGCCTCATCCGTAGGCACTACTGTAGCTGGGCAATCTCCATAAGCAGAAACCAACTCTGAACATCTTCTCCTTCGGAAGCTGATTTAACTAAGAAGCCCTGTGTGCACTGGCCTGCAGCAGCCATAGCCAGCTGAGGAGGACCCACACCTGAGAGCCTAGCTCAAAGCTTTGGCACAAAGCCCAGCCCTTCTAGGGCTGCATTCTTGCCAAAGGGAAACTCTGCTCGGGAACAACCTCAGCTAATGCGGCTTGGCTCCAGGATGCCAGCGCTTGCTGGATTCTCACCTGGCCTAGGCTCCACGGTGCCCAGGGAGGGTCTGGGCTGCCTCTGGCTCCGTGGGCACTGCTGCTTAGTAGTGGTCTCGCAGCGTAAGGAAACCAACTCTGAACGTCTTCTCCTTAGCGGAGGCTGGTTGCTCAAAAGCCCTGTGTGCCCAGCTGTAGCCCAGCCATAGCCAGCTAAAGGAAGGACCCACCTAGGGCCTAGCTCATTGGCACAAAAGCGCAACTTCTAGGGCTGCATTGCAAAGAGGGGCTCTGTCCAGGGAGACAGGCCTCAGCCCCAGCCAACCAGCTCAGAATCTAAGCGCTTGCCCTGGATTCCTCACCCTGGCCGCCAGCTGCCGCCAGGAGCCCAGGAGGTCGACTTGCCTCCCCACCAGTCATCGGCACTCTGTGGCTGGTGGTCTCCACAACTTGAAACCAACTCAGACGTCTTCTCATACCGCGAAGGCTGGGTTGCTTACTGAAAGCCTGTGTGCACTATTTCTTAACCCAGCCATAAACCAGCTAGGGAGAGGACCACCTGTGGCCTAGCTCCCGAAAGCGGCTGCGCTGGCAGCAGGAGCTGCACATTCTGCAAAAACTGTGCTCTGCAAAAAAACCTCAGCCTAATGCGGCTTGCAACCAGGATCAGCCTTGCCTAAGTTCTCACCTGGCCTCGGCTCCACAGGAGCCCGCGGAGGTCTGGGCTGCCTCATCTGGCTCCCGTGGGCACTGCTGCTTGGCGGGTGGTCTCCACGGCGAAACCAACTCCTGAACGTCTTCTCTTCGCGGGAGAAGGCTGATTTAGCCTAAAGCCCCTGTGTGCACTGGCCTAACAGCCCAGCCATAGCCAGCTAGGAAGTACCTAGGGCCTAGCTCCCGAAAGCTTGGCTCGCCTTGTGACTGAGCTGCATTCTACAAAGGAAACTCTGCTCAGGAACAAACCTCAGCCCCAATGCGGCTTGGCTCAGGATGCCAGGCCCACCTCTGTTCTCACCTGGCCTTGGGCTCCCCACAGTGCCCAGTCTGGGCTGCCTCTGGCTCGTGAGCTGCTGCCTTGGCTGGTGGTCTCCACAGCGTGAAACCAACTCTGCGAGCGTCTTCTCCTTCGCGGAGGCTGATTTGGCGCCTAAAAGCCCTGTGTGCACTGACCTGCAGCAGCCATAGCCAGCTGGGAGGGGACCCACCTGGGCCTGGCTCGGCGACTGCGCCAACCGCTTCTAGAGCTACATTCTAAGCCTCTGCTCGAGGAACAAACCTCCCAGCAGCTGTGCGACGGCTCCAGGATGCCAGCGGCACGCCTAGTTCTCCACCTGGCCCTTGGCCCATAAGACCAGGAGGGTCTGAGCTGCCTCTCTGGCTCCGTGGGCACTGCTGCTTGGCTGGTGGTCTCCCACAGCTTGAAACCAACTCGAACGTCTTCTCCTTCGCGACTGATTTAGCCTGAAGAAGCCTGTGTGCCTGGCCTATAACCCAGCCACCCAGCCCCAGCTAGGAGAGGGGACCCACCTATGGCCTAGCTCAGAACCCAGCTGCAGCAGACTTCTAGGAGCTGCATTCTGCAAAGGGAAACTGTGCTCGGGAACAAACCTCAGCCCCAGTGCGACGCTCAGGATCCCAGCGGCTTGCCTGGTTCTCACCTGGCCTCGGCTCCACGAAGACCGCGGGAGGGTCTGGGCTGCCTCTGGCTCATTAGGCACTGCTGCTTGGCGGGTGGTCTCCTGGCTTGAAACCAGCTCCAGGCGTCTTCTCCTTGGCGGAGAGAGGCTGATTTGACTTAAAAGCCCTGTGTGCTGGCCTAACAGCCCAGCCATGGCCCAGCTGGGAGGGACCCGCCTAGGGCCTAGCTCGGCTTGGCACAAAGCGGCGCTTCTGGGCTGCATTCTGCAAGGGAAACTCTTGTCGGGACAGAGAGCCTCGGCCGCCAATGCGGCTCAGCTCAGAGATGCCAGCGCGCTGTAGTTCTCACCTGGCCCTTGGCTCCCCGCAGGGCCCAGGAGGTCTGGGCTGCCTGGCTCCACGTGGGCTGCTGTAAGCGTATGGTCTTACAGCTTGAAACCAACTCGAACATGCTCGCCCACAGGAGAAGGCTGATTTGGCGGCGAAGCCTGTGCGCACTGGCCTGCTAGTAGCCACCTTAGCTAGAGGACCCACCTAGGGTGCCTAGCTCTGAAGCAGCTTTCACCTTTCTTCTAGAACTTGCATTCTGCAAGAAACTCTGCTCGGGAACAAACCTCCCAGCCCCAATGCTGGCTTGGCTCAGGATGCCAGCGCTTGCCTAGATTCTCACCTATTTCGGCTCCCCACGAGTGCCGGAGGGTCTAAGGCTGCCTCTGTCCCGTGGGCACTACTGCTTGGCTGGTGGTCTCCGCAGCTTGAAACAACTCTGAACGTCTTCTCCTTCGCGGGGCGGTTAGCCTAAGAAGCCCTGTGTGCACTGGCCACAGCAGCCAGCCATAGCCAGCTAGGAGGGATTACCTGAGCCTAGCTCCAGCGGCACAAGCAGCGCTTCTAGAGCTGCATTCTGCAAAGGAAGCTGTGCTCGGGGAACAAACCTCAGCCCCAATGCGGCAGCTCAGGATGCCAGCGCACCTAGTTCTCCCCTGGCCTGGGCTCCCCAGTGCCCACGGAGGGGTGGGCTGCCTCTGTCCGTGGGCCACTCTGCTTGGCTGGTGGTCTCCACTGGCGGCAGAAACCAACTCTGGTTGTCTTCTCCTTCGCGGAGAAGGCTGATTTAGCCTAAAAGCCCTGCATGCACTGGCCCTGTAGCAGCCATAGCCAGCTGAGAGGGACCCACCTGAGCCTAGCTCGGCTTTGGCACAAGCACGGCACTCTGGAGCTGCATTCTGCAAGGAAACTCTTAATAAGAGACAAACCTCAGCCCCAATGCACGACAGCTCAGGATGCCAGCGCTTGCCCTGGTTCTCTGCCTAGGCTCCCCGCAAGGCCAAGGAGGTCTGGAGCTGCCTCTGGCTCGTGGGCACTGCTGTGGCTGGTGGTCTCCGCGGCGTGAAACCAACTCGAACGTCTTCTCCTTCGCAGAGAGAGGCCCCAGATTTGGCCTAAAAAGCCCTGTGTGCACTGGCTGCAGCCCAGCCATAGCCAGCTAGGGAGGACCCACCTGAGTCCTAGCTCCCGAAGCGGCTGGCTTGCTCTAAGGCTGCATTCACCACAAGAGAACTGTGCTCCCAGGAACAAGCCTCAGCCCCAATGCGACTTGGCTCAGGATGCCAGCGCTTACTGGATTCTCACCTAGCCTGAAGCTCCCCGCAAGGCCAAGAGTCTAGGCTGCACTCTGCCTCCGTGGGCACTGCAGCTTGGCTGGTGAGTCATCGCAGCTTGAAACCAACTCTGAACGTCTTCTCAGCCTTCGCGGAGAAGGCACAGTTTGGCCCTAAGAAGCCCTGTATTGCGCAGCCCCATAACCCAGCCATAGCCAGCTAGGGAGGGACCCACCTGAGGCCTAGCTCGGCAACTGCGCAGGCTTCTAGGAGCTGCATTCTGCAAAGAAGCTGCTCGAGGAACAAACCTCAGCCCCAATGCGGCCCAGCTCGGATACCAGCTGGCTCACACAGTTCTCACCTAACTAAACTCCCCACAGTGCCCGGAGGTCTGGGCTGCCTCTGGCTCGTGGGCACTGCTGCTTGGCTGGTGTCTCGCAGCGTGAAACCAACTCTGAACGTCTTCTCCTTCTTGGAGAAGGCTGGTTAACCTAAAGAAGCCCTGTGTGCACTGGCCTAACAACCCAGCCGCCAGCCAGCTGGGGAGGGACACCTGGGCCCTAGCTCCAGCAAGCGCAAAGCAGCGCTTCTAGGGCTGCATTCTGCAGAAACTCTGCTCCAGGGAACAAACCTCCAGCCCCAATGCTGGCTTGGCTCAGGATACTCAGCGCTTGCCCTAGTTCTCACCCTAGCCCTTGGCTTCCCATGAGACCAAGGGGTCTGAGCTGCCTCTGGCTCCGTGTTTGCCTGCCTTGGCTGGTGGTCTCCACAGCTTGAAACCAACTCGACGTCTTCTCCTTCGCAGAGAGGCTGGTTAGCCTGAAGAAGCCCTGTGTGCACTGACCTCTTGCCCAGCCTGGCCAGCTAGGGAGGACCCACCTATGGCCTAGCTCCGAAAGCGGCACCGCGCCCAGCTTCTACAGGCCTGCATTCACTGCAAAGGAAACTGTGCTCGGCAACAAACCTCAGCCCCAATGCGGCAGCAGGATCCCAGCGGCCACCCTGGATTCTCCCAGCCCTCGGCTCCCCACAGGGCCGCGGAGGGTCTGGGCTGCCTCTGGCTCCGTGGGCACTGCTGCTTGGCAGGTGGTCTCCACAGCCAAACCAACTCTGAACAATCTTCTCCTTCATGAGGAGAGGCTGGTTGGCCTAAAAAGAAGCCCTGTGTGCACTGGCCCTGCAGCCCAGCCATAGCCAGCCAGGGAGGACCCACCTAGGGCCTAGCTCGAGCGGCACAAGCAGCTACAAGGCTGCATTCTGCAAAGGAAACTCTGCTCGGGGAACAAACCTCAGCCAATGCCGACGGCTCAGGATGCCAGCGCTTGCTAGTTCTCACCTGGCCTGGAAGCTCCACAGTGCCCCGGTCTGGGCTGCCTCTGGCTCCGTGGGCGCTGCTGCTTGGCTGGTGGTCCGCGGCGTGAAACCAACTCTGACGTCTTCTCCTTGGCGGGAGAAGGCTGGTTTAGCCTAAAGAAGCCCTGTGTACTGGCTAGCAGCAGCCATAGCCAGCTGGGGAGGGGACCCACCTGGGGCCTGGCTCGGCGGCACAAAGCAGCGGCTTCTAGGGCTACATTCTGCAAAGGCTCTGCTCAGGGAACAAACCTCAGCCCCAATGCGACGGCTCAGGATGCCGGCACTGGGTCTCCCTGGCCCTTGGCTTCCCATAGGGCCAAGAGGGTCTGGGCTGCCTCTGGCTCCGTGGGCACTACTGCTTGGCTGGTGGTCTCCACAGCTGAAACCAACTCGAACGTCTTCTCCTTCGCAGAAGGCTGGTTGCCTAGAAGAGCCCTGTGTGCACTGGCCTAGCAAGCTAATACAATAGCCCAGCTAAGGGAGGACCACCTGTGGCCTGGCTCCAGCAGCCTCAGCCTTCTAGGAGGCTGCATTCTACCAAAGGGAAAATGTGCTTTCGACAACAAACCTCAGCCCCAATGCGGCTTGGCTCAGGATCCCAAGCGCTTGCCTGGTTCTCCACCCCCTAGCCCTCGGCTCCCCACAGAGCCGCGGAGGTCCTGGGCTGCCTCTGGCTCGTGGAGCTTTTCCTGCTGCTTGGCGGGTGATATCCACAGCGCAAACCAACTCGAACGTCTTCTCCTTGGCAGAGAGGCTGATTTAACCTAAGCCCTATGTGCACTGGCCTGCAGCCCAGCCATAGCCCAGCACAAGGGAAGGACCCACACCTAGAGGCCTAGCTCGAAACTTAACACAAACACTTCTAGAGCTGCATTCTGCAAAGAAACTCTGCTCAGGAACAGGCCTCAGCCCACTTGTCGCGGCTGGCTCAGAGATGCCAGCGGCACTGGTTCTCACCCTGGCCAGCGCCAGCTCCATAGGGCCACAGGAGGGTCTGAAACCTCTGGCTCCACGTGGGCTGCTGCTTGGCGTGTGGTCTCCTGAAAGCAGAAACCAACTCAGACGTCTTGTCAGCCATGGAAGGCTGATTTGGCCTGAAGCCCTGTGTGCACTGGCTAACAGCCCAGCCATAGCCAGCTAGGGAGGACCCACCTGGGCCCTGGCTCCCGAAGCGGCCTGCTTGGCTCTTCTAGGAGCTGCATTCTGCAAGGGAAACTCTGCCAGGAAACCTCAGCCCCAATGCCCGGCTTGGCTCAGGATGCCAAGCGCTTGCCTGGTTCTAACCTGGCCCTGGGCTCCCCACAGTGCCCGGAGAATCTGGGCTGCCTCTGGCTCGTGCGGCACCTGCTGCTAGCTGGTGGTCTCCGCGGCGTGAAACCAACTCTGAAGCGTCTTCTCCTTCGCGGAAGCTGGTTAACCTAAGAAGCCCTGTGTACTGGCCTGTGGCAGCCACCAATAGCTAGGAGAGGACCCACCTAGGGCCTAACAAAAACATAACTTTAAAACAGCGCTTCTAGGAGCTGCATTCTGCAAAGAAACTGTGCTCCGAGGAACAAAGCCTCAGCCCCAATGCGGCTTGGCTCAGGATGCCCGGCGCTTGCTGGTTCTCACCCTGGCCTGGCTCCCCACAGTGCCCGCGGAGGGTCTGGAGCGCCTCTGGCTCCGTGGGCTGCTGCAGCTGGTGGTCATCAGCGCAGAGACTATCTGAGCAAATCACTACCGGCCCGGAGAAGGCTGGTTAGCCTAAAGAGAGCCCTGTGTGCACAGCCTAGCAGCCCAGCCATAGCCGGCTAGGGAGGGACCCCTGGGGCCTAGCTCGGCGGCACAAAAGCGCGCTTCTAGAGCTGCATTCTGCAAAGGAAACTCTGCTCGAGAACCGACCTCAGCCCCAATGCGGCTTGGCTCAGGATCCCAGCAGCGCTAGTTCTCACCTGGCCCTAGGCTCCCCATAGAGGCCAAGAGGTCTGAGCTGCCTCTCTGGCTCGATAGGCACTGCTGCTGCTTATTAGTGATCTCCGCAGCGTGGGGCTCAACTCGAGCGTCTTCTCCTTGAAGGCTGATTTGGACTAAAGAGCCCTGTGTGCTGCCCTAACAACCCAGCCACTGCCAGCTAGGAGGGACCCACCTAGGTCTAGCTCGAGCGGCACAAGCAGCTCCTAGGAGCTGCTCTGCAAGGAAACTGTGCTCGGGGAACAAACCTCAGCTAATCTTTGACGGCTCAGGATGCCAGCACTGGTTCTCACCTGGCTAGGCTCCCCGCGCGAGGCCAAGAGGTCTGGGCTGCCTCTGCCTCGTAGGCACTGCTGCTTGTGGTGGTCCTCCGCAGCTTGAAACCAACTCTGAACATCTTCTCAGCCGGCGGAGAAGGCTGATTTAACTAAAAGCCCTGTGTACTGCCTAACCCAGCCATAGCCAGCTGAGAGGACCCTGCAGGGCCTAGCTCCAGCGACTTTCGCCTTCGGCGGGCTTATTCTGCAAAGGAAACTCTGCTCGAGAACAAACCTCCTTCAATGCGGCTTGGCTCAGGATGCCAAGCGCGCCTGTAGTTCTCACCTGGCTACAAACCATGGGGCCAAGGAAGTCTGGGCTGCCTCTGGCTCATTAGGCACTGCTGTGGCGTGGTCTCCAGCCAGGCACAACTCCAGCGTCTTCTCCTTCGCAGAAGGCGGATTTGGCCTGAAGCCTGTGTGCACTGGCCTAGCAACCCAGCCTGTAACTCCTGAGCTTTGTTTGTGCGTTTCGGAGCTGGGCCTAGGAACAGCATAGCCAGCTTCAGAGGAGGACCTCAGTCTAGCTCGAAGCGGCACAAAACTCCTACTTCTAGAGCTACGTCTAAAGGGAAATTGTAACAGAGGAACAAACCTCAGCTAGCGGCTTGGCTCCCGATCCCAGCGGCTTGCCTGGGTCTGCCCTGGCCCTGGCTCCCCATAGGGCCAGGAGGTCTGGGCTGCCTCTCTGGCTCGTGGGCTGCGCAGCAACAGTGGTCTCGCAGCTTGAAACCAACCTGAACGTCTTCTCCTTGGAGAAGGCCCAGTTACAGCTAAAGAGCCCTGTGTGCCTGGCCCTATGGCAAGTGGTGGACTGAGAGGGACCCACCTAAGGCCCTAACTCCAGAAAGCGACACAAAAGCAGCTCTGAACTGCATTCTGCAAAAACTGTGCTCGGGAACAAACCTCAGCCCCAATGCGGCTTGGCTCAGGATGCCAGTGGCACCTAGTTCTCCACCTGGCCTAGGCTCCCCCAGGAGCCAGGAGGTCTGGGCTGCCTCTGGCTCGTGGGCACTGCTGTGGCTGAGTGGTCTCCACGGCAAACCAACTCTGAACGTCTTCTCCTTGCCGGAGAAGGCTGATTTAACTTAAAAGCCCTGTGTGCACTGGCCTAGCAACACAGCCATAGCCAGCTAGGAGAAGGGACCACCTAGGGCCCTAGCTCGAGCGGCACAAGCGCTTCAGGGCTGCATTCTGCAAGAAACTCTGCTCGAGACAAACCTCCCAGCCCCAATGCGGCCCGGCTCCAGGATCCCAGCGCGCCTAGGTCTCACCTGGCCCTAGGCTCCCCATGCAGGGCCAAGGAGAGTCTGGGCTGCCTCTGGCTCAGTGGGCACTGCTCTGCTTTGGCTGGTGGTCTCCACTGGCTTGAAACCAACTCGAACGTCTTCTCCTTGAGAAGGCTGGTTTGGCTGAAGAAAGCCTGTAATACTGGCCCTGCCAGCAACCATAGCCAGCTAGGAAGAGGACCCACCTGGCCACAGCTCAGCTGAGCACAAGCACTTCCTAGAGCTGCATTCTGAGGAAACTGTGCTCGGCCAACAAACCTCAGCCCCAATGCGACAGCTCTGGATCCCAGCGCTGCCTGGTTCTCCTCGCCCTCTCGGCTCCCCACAGAGGCCTGGAGGGTCTGAGCACTGCCTCTGGCTCCGTGGGCACTGCTGCTTCAGCGGGTGGTCTCCACAGCTTAGAGCAACTCAGCATGCCTCTTAGCGGAGAAGGCTGATTAGCCTAAGAAGCCCTGTGTGCACATGGCCTGCCAGCAGCCATAGCCAGCTAAGGAGGAACCCACCTAAGCCTAAGCTCCAGCGGCACAAAGCAGCCTTCTGAGGCTGCGTGCCTGCAAAGAAACTCTGCTCCAGGAACAAGCCTCAGCCGCAATGCAGCGGCTCCAGATACTGGCCTTGCCTAGTTCTCCACCTAGCCAGCCAGCTCCCCATAAGGCCCAGGAGGTCTGGAGCTGCCTCTGGCTCCGTGCGGCACCTACTAACAGCGTATGGTCTCCACGAGCTTAGAAACCAACTCGAACGTCTTCTCGCCAGCGGAAGGCTGATTTAACCTGAAGAAGCCCTGTGTGCACTGGCCTGGCAGCCCAAGCCATAGCCAGCTGGGAGAGGACCCACCTGGGCCCTAGCTCAGCTTGGCACAAACAGCTCTTCTAGGGCTGCATTCTGCAAAGGAAACTCTGCTCGAGAACAAACCTCCCAGCCCCAATAGAAACGGCTCCAGGATGCCAGCGGCTTGCTAGTTCTCACCCCTGGCCTGGGCTCCACAGTGCCCGGAGAATCTGGCTGCACCTCTCAGCACTCCATCAGGCTGCTGCTTGGCTGGTGGTCATGGCTTGGAAACCAACTCTGAGCGTCTTCTCCTTGCGGGGCTGATTTAGCCTAAAAGAAGCCCTGTGTGCACTGGCCCTGCAGCAGCCATAGCCGGCTAGGGAGGACACACAGGGCCTAGCTCGAGCAGCACAAGTGGCGCTTCTAGAGCTGCATTCTGCTAAGAAACTGCTCGGGGAACAAACCTCAAAGCCCCAGTGCGGCTTGGCTCAGGATGTGGCCTTGCCTGGTGCTCACCTGGCCCTAGGCTCCCACAGTGCCACCCGGAGGTCTGGGCTGCCTCTGGCTCGTGGGCACTGCTGCTTGGCTGGTGGTCTCTCCACAGCTTGAAACCAACTCCTGAACGTCTTCTCGCCCAGCGGAGAAGGCTGATTTAGCCTAAAAGAGCCTGTGTGCACTGGCCTGGCAGCCATAGCCAGCTGGGAGAAGGACCCTGCCTGAGGCCTGGCTCGGCTTGGCCTCAGTAACAACCCCTAGAGCCTACATTCTGCAAAGGAAAAACTCTGCTCCGGAGACAAACCTCAGCCCCAATGCGGCTTGGCTCAGGATGCCAGCGCTTGCCTGGATTCTCCACCTGGCCTAGGCTCCCCATAGGAGCCAAGGAGGGTCTGGGCCTCTGGCTCCGTGGGCTGCTTTCTTGGCTGGTGGTCTCCGCAGCGTGAAACCAACTCCGAACGTCTTCTCTTGAGGTGACGATTTGGCCTAAAGCCCTGTGTGCACTGGCCTAACAGCCCAGCCATAGCCCAGCTAGGAGGACCCACTAGGTCCTAGCTCGGCTTGGCTAAAAGCGCTCTAGGAACTGCATTCTTAAAGGAAACTGTGCTCGGGAACAAACCTCAGCCCCAATGCGGCTTGGCTCAGGATACCCAGCGCTTGCCTGTAGATTCTCACCTGGCCTAGGCTCCACTTAGGGCCAGGAGGTCTGGGTGCCTCTGCCTCCGTGGGCACTGCAAGCTTGGCTCGTGGTCTCCATGGCAAACCAACTCTGAACGTCTTCTCAGCTACGCGGAGAAGACTGATTTAACCTAAGAAGCCCTGTATTGCACTGCCTGCAGCAGCCATAGCCAGCTGAGGAGGACCACCCTAGGGCTAGCTCCCAGCAGCTTCAAGCAGCTTCTAGAGGCTGCATTCTGCCAAGAGCTCTGCTCCCAGGGAACAAACCTCAGCCTAATACCGGCTTGGCTCCAGGATACCAGCGCACTGGTTCTCACCTGGCCCTAGGCTCCCCACAGTGCCCGGAGGGTCTGGAAGGCTGCCCTCTGGCTCGTGGGCACTGCTGCTTGGCTGGTGGTCTCGCAGCGTGAAACCAACTCTGAACGTCTTCTCCTTGGCGGAGAAGGCTGAGTTTAACCTAAAGAAGCCCTGTGTGCACTGGCCTTAGCAGCCATAGCCAGCTGGGGAGGACCGCCCTGGGGCCCTGGCTCAGCTTGGCACAAAGCAGCTACAGGAGCTGCATTCACCAAAGGAAACTCTGCTCGAGGAACAAACCTCCAGCCCCAGTGAGAAGCGGCTCGGATCCCAGCGCTTGCCTGGAGTCTCACAGGACTGCATAGTCCCCCATAGGGCCAAGGAGGGTCTGGGCTGCCTCTGGCTCCGTGGGCACTGCTGCTTGGCTGATGTCTCCACAGCGTGAGCCAACTCGAACGTCTTCTCCTTCGCATAGAAGGCTGATTGGACTAAAGAAGCCCTGTGTGCACTGCCCTAACCCAACCCAGCCATAGCCAGCTGGGAGGACACCTGAGTCTAGCTCGGCAGCTGCATGGCTCCCGGGCTGCTTTCTCTGAGGAAGCTGTGCTCCCGGGAACAATTGCCTCAGCCCAATGCGGCGGCTCGGATGCCGGCGCGCCTGGTTCTCACCTGGCCTGGGCTCCCCACTTAGGGCCAGGAGGGTCTGGGCTGCCTCTGCCTCCGTGAGCACTGCTGTGGCTGGTGGTCTCCGCAACAGAGCAACTCCTGAACGTCTTCTCCTTCGCGGAAGGCTGGTTTAGCCTCTGGCCCTAATGGCCGCACTGCCTACTTGGCCAGCCATAGCCAGCTGAGGAAGGACCCACACAGGGCCTAGCTCAGCTTGACTTCGCCAGCTTCTAAGGCTGCATTCTGCAAAGGGAAAACTCTGCTCCCAGGGAACCGACCTCAGCCCCAATGCGAAGCGGCTCCAGGATCCCAGCGCCCTGGTTCTCACCTGGCTAGGCTCCCCATAGGGCCAGGAGGGTCTGGGCTGCCTCTGAATCGTGGGCACTGCTTGGCGTGTGGTCTCCACGGCAAACCAACTCGAGCGTCTTCTCCTTCACTGAAGCATTGGTTGGCCTGAGAAGAAGCCTGTGTGCACTGGCCTAACAGCCCAGCCATAGCCCAGCTCCTGAGCCCCAGCGTTTTGTGTGCCGTTCAGAGCTAGGCCCTAGGAACCCAGCCATAGCCAGCTGAGAGGACCACCTAGGGCCTAGCTCCCGAAACAACCTAAGGCTTCCCATTCTGAGAAATTGTGCTCGGGGAACCGGCCTGCTTCGCGGCTTGGCTCGATCAGCTTGCCTGGGGTCTACCTGGCCTACGGCTCCCCATAGGACCAAGGAGATGTCTGGGCTGCCTCTGGCTCGTAGGCACTAACAGCCGGCTGGTGGTCTCGCAGCTTGGAAAACCAACCGCAGGCGTCTTCTCCTTGCGGGAGAAGGCTGATTTAGCCTAAAGAAGCCCTGTGTGCACTGGCCTAGCAGCCCAGCCACATAGCCAGCTGGGGAAGGGACCACACCTGGAACCACAGCTCCCAGTGACACAAGCAGCGCTCCCTACAGAACTGCATTCTGCAAAGAAGCTGTAGCACCGAGGAACAAACCTCAGCCCCAATGCGGCTTGGCTCAGGATCCCAGCGCTTGCCTGGTTCTCACTAGCCCTAGGCTCCCCACATAGAGACCCAGGAGGGTCTGGTACCTCTGGCTCCGTAGGCACTGCACTGTGGCTGTGGTCTCCACAGCAAAAACCAACTCGAACAATCTTCTCCTTCATAGAGAGAAAATTTGATTTAACTAAAGAAGCCCTGTATTGCACTGGCCTGGCAGCCATAGCCAGCTGAGAGGACCACCTAGGGCCTAGCTCAGCGGCACAAAGCAGCGCTTCTAAGACTGCATTCTGCAAAAAGGAAACTCTGCTCGAGACAAACCTCAGCCCCAGTGCGAAAACTGGCTCAGGATCAGCAGCTTGCTGAGTCTCACCTGGCCTAGGCTCCCCATGAGGCCAAGGAGGTCTGGGCTGCCTCTGGCTCCGTGGGCACTGCTGCTTGGCTGGTGGTCTCCGCGGCGACCAACTCGAACGTCTTCTCCTTCGCAGAGAAGGCTGGTTGGCCTGAAGAAGCCCTGTGTGCACTATTTTCAACAGCTAACCACCCAGCATCAGCTAGGGAGGAGCCCACCTATAGCCTAAGCTCGAGCTTGGCACAAAACAGCTAGGAGCTGCATTCTGCAAAGGAAACTCTGCTCAAGGGAACAAACCTCAGCCCAATGCGGCAGCTCAGGATGCCAGCGTGCCTAGTTCTCCACCCCTGGCCTTGGCTCCCCATAGTACTTAGGAGGTCGGCTGCCTCTGGCTCCGTAGGGCACTGCTGCTTGGCTGGTGGTCTCCGCAGCGTGAAACCAACTCTGAACGTCTTCTCCTTCGCGGAGAAGGCTGGTTTGGCCTAAAAGAAGCCCTGTGTGCACTGGCCTAACAGCCCAGCCATAGCCAGCTAGGGAGGGTCCCACCTGAGGCCTAGCTCGGCGGCACAGCAGCGCTACAAGGAGCTGCATTCTGCAAAGAAACTCTGCTCGAGGAACAAACCTCTGGCCGCAATGCGGCTTGGCTCCAAGATGCCAGCGGCACCACAGATTCTCACCTAGCCGCCAGCTCCCCACCAGAGTGCCCAGGAGGTCTAGGCTGCCTCTGGCTCCGTAGGCACTGCTGCCCAACGTGTGGTCTCCACAGCGGAAACCAACTCGAACGTCTTCTCCTTCGCTGAGAAGGCTGATTTAGCCTGAAGCCTGTGTGCACTGGCCTAGCAGCAGCCACATAGCCAGCTAAGGGAGGGACCACCTAGGGCCTAGCTCAGCTTGCGGCACAAGGCAGCTACAGAGGAGCTGCATTCTGCAAAAGAGAAAACTCTGCTCGGGAACAAACCTCAGCCCCAATGCACGGCGGCTGGGATGCCAGCGCTGCTAGTTCTCACCTGGCCTGGGCTCCCCACTTAGAGCCCGCGGAGGTCTGGGCTGCCTCTGGCTCATTAAGGCACTGCTGGCTTGGCTGGTGGTCTCCGCGGCGAAACCAACTTCTGAACGTCTTCTCCTTGCGGAAGTACAGTTTGGCCACAAAGAAGCCTGTGTGCATGGCCTAACAACCCAGCCATAGCCAGCTAGGAGGGGACCACCCTGAGTCCTAGCTCAGCTTGGCTCATGGCGGCTTCTAGGAGCTGCATTCTGCAAGGAGGAAACTCTGCTCCCAGGAACAAACCTCTCCCAGCTAATGCGGCGGCTCCAGGATGCCAGCGCTTGCCTGGTTCTCACTGGCCTGGGCTCCACGGTGCCACGGAGGGTCTGGCTGCCTCTGGCTCGTGAGCACCTGCTTGGCTGGTGGTCTCACGGCAACCAACTCTGAACGTCTTCTCGCCGGCGGAGGCTGGTTCCCAGCCTAAAAATAGCCCTGTGTGCACCTGGCCTGGCCCAGCCATAGCCAGCAGGAGGGACCACCTGAGGCCTGGCTCGAGCGGCACAAAACAGCAGCTACCGGGCTGCATTCTGCAAGGGAAACTCTGCTCGAGGAACAAACCTCAGCTGTGCTGGCTTGGCTCAGGATGCCAGCGCTTGCCTAGTTCTCCACCTGGCCCTCTGGAAGCTCCCCGCCCAGGGCCCAGGAGGGTCTGAGCTGCCTCTGGCTCAAATCCAGGCCACTGCTGCTTGGCTGGTGGTCTCCACAGCTTGAAACCAACTCCGAGCGTCTTCTCCTTACTTGAGAAGGCTGATTTGGCCCTCTGAAAGCCCTGTGCACAGCTGTAACCCATGCATAGCCAGCTAGGGAGGGGACCCACCTGAGTCCTAATCGAAGCAGCTGCAGCGGCTCCTGGAGCTGCTTTCTGCAAAAACTGTGCTCCCAGGAACAAACCTCAGCCCCAATCTGACGGCTCAGGATGCCAGCGCTTGCTGATTCTCCACCTGGCCCTAGGCTCCCCATGGGGCAGGAGGTCTGGGCTACCTCGCTCCCATCAGGCACCCTAAGCCAACAGTGAATCTCCACCAACTTGGGGCTCCATCAGGCAGTCTTACTCCCATCCTTGGAGGAGAAGGCTGGTTGGCCCTACGGCCCTGTGTGCACTGGCCCCTAGCAGCCCAGCACGCCAGCTAGAGAGAGGGACCCACCTGAGGGCCCTAACATGAAGCCCAGCTGCAGCAGCTTCTAGGAGCTGCATTCTGCAAAGGAAACTCCTTAAGAGGAACAAACCTCAGCCCCAATAAAGCGGCTCCAGGATGCCAGCAGCACCTAGTTCTCACCTGGCCTAGACTCCCCCCCATGAGGCCAAGGGAGGTCTGGGCTGCCTCTGGCTCGTGGGCACTAGGCCCAGCGTGTGGTCTCACTAGTTTAAAACCAACTCAGACATCTTCTCCTTGGAGGAAGGCTGATTTAGCCTGAAGAAGCCCTGTGTGCACTGGCTAACCCAACCCAGCCATAGCCAGCTCCTGAGCGGCGTTTGTGCCGTTTGGAGCTAGGCCCTAGAACCCAGCCGCAGCCCAGCTAAGGAGAGAGGACCACCTAAGGCCTAACTCAGCGGCTTTGCTTTTCTAAAGCTGCATTCTATGAAAGGGAAGCTGTGCTCGGGAACAAACCTCAGCCCCAGCGGCCCAGCTCACGATCAGCGGCGCACCAGGTTTACCTGGCTCGGCTCCATAGGGCCCGGGAGGGTCTGGGCTGCCTCTGACTCCCGTGGGCACTGCTGCCCGGCTGGTGGTCTCCACTTAGCGTGAAACCAACTCGAACGTCTTCTGTCAGCCCGCGGAGAAGGCGGTTGGCATAAAAAGCCCTGTGGTACCACTGGCCCTGCAGCCCAGCCGCACCAGCCAGCGCAGGAGGGACCCACTGAGGCCTGGCTCAGCTTCTTTGCGCTCCCGAGCTTCCATTCTGCAAAGAAACTGTGCTCGGGGAACAAACCTCAGCCCCAATGCGGCAGCTCAGGATACCAGCGCTTGCACAGTTCTCACCTGGCCCTAGGCTCCAGAGTGCCAGGAGGTCTGGGCTGCCTCTGTCCGTGAGCCTGCTGCTTGGCTAGTGGTCTCGCAACGAAACCAGCTCTGAACGTCTTCTCTTCGCGGAAGGCTGATTTAACCTAAAGAGGCCCTGTATTGCACTGGCTTTCGCAGCCAGCCACAGCAGCTAGGGAGGATTACCTCGAACCCCTGCTCGAAAGCGGCCTGCGAAACGCTCTTCTAGGGCTGCATTCTGCAAAGGAAACTGTGCTCCGGGGAACAAACCTCAGCCCCAATGCCGGCCAGCTCAGGATGCCAGCGCTTGCTAGTTCAACCTGGCCTAGGCTCCCCACAGTGCCCGCGGTCTGGGCTGCCTCTGTCCGTGGGCACTGCTGCTTGGCTGGTGGTCTCCGCGGCAGAGCCAACTCTGAACGTCTTCTCCTTCGCGGAAGGCGGTTCAGCCTAAAGAGCCCTGTGCACTGGCCCACAACAGCCAGCCACCAGCCAGCTGGGAGGACCCACCTGAGGCCCTGGCTCGCTTGGCACAAAGCAGCTTCTAGGAGCTGCATTCTGCAAGGAAACTGTGTCAGAACAGGCCTCAGCCCCAAATATGGCTCCAGGCCTGCGCACTAGTTCTCACCTGGCCCCACTCCCCAAAGGGGACGGGCTTGCCTGGCCCCGGGGGACTGCTTTTGGGTGGTGGTCTCCGAGTGGAAACCAACTAAAAGTGTTCTCCTTTGGAAAGGGTGAGGGGGAAGAAGCCCTTTTCACTGGCCCCGAACCCCCCATAGCCAGCAGGGGGGACCCACCTAGGGCCAGCCGCGAACGGCCAAAAGCCTCCCAGGAGCGCACTGAAAAAGGGGAAACGTGCTCGGGGAAAAAGCTCGCCCCCGGTTGGCCGGGTCGCAGGGTTTCCCGTTTCACCAGCCCAGGCTCCCATAGGGGCCCAAGGAGGTCTGGGGGCCGGCCTCACTGCTGTTTTGGGGGGGTCTCCGCAGCTGGGAAAACCCAATCAAACGTGGGGTTCCCCTTGGGGGAAGGCTGAGGCAGGGAAAAAGCCCCGGGGACTGGCCCCAAGCACCCATAGCCAGCTAGGGAGACCACCCCGGGCCAGCTGCGAACGGCACAAAAGCGCTCCCAGGGCGCACCCGCAAAGGAAACTGTGCGGGAACAAGCTCAGCCCAAGGGGGCTTCCAGGATCTGCGCTTGCTATTCTCACCTGCCCTAGGCTCCCCATAGGCCAAGGAGGTCTGGGCTGCCTCTGGCTCCGTGGGCACTGCTGCTGGCTGGCGGTCTCCGCAGCTGGAAACCAACCCAAACGTGTTCTCCTTGGCGGAGAAGCTGATTTGGCAGGAAGAAGCCTGTGTGCACTGGCCTAGCAACCCACCCATAGCCAGCTAGGAGGGACCACCTGAGGGCCTAGCTGCGAACGGCACAAACGGCTCCTAGGAGCTGCATCTGCAAAGGGAAACTGTGCTCGGGAACAAAGCTCAGCCCCCAAGGCGGCTTGGCTCA